>JACDJE010000432.1:266787-416664 GCA_016647715.1 Pavo muticus | reverse complement strand
TTTAATGACCATGAGTGGTCATTACAAGGGTGACTGTAAGGTGTGCTTCCACTTTCCCAAGGTGTTGTTCACTGTTACGTTGTGTTCTCCAGATCTTCTCTCCATCCTTTTCATAGAATGTAGGGCATGTGCTGCTTTGCAAAGAGGAGTTAAAGAAAAGTCCATGATAGCCAACTCCTATAGCCTCGGGTCCACCACGTGGAGGGTTTGAGTGGGTGCCTGCCCTCATTGCCTTACACAGCTTCCATCTTATGGCCAGGCCAAGGTGTGCAATCATAAAATTATTTAGGTTGGAAAAGACCTCTAGTCCAATCCCAACCTATCAGCACCATGCCCACTGACCATGTCCCTCAGTGCCACGTTTCCATGGTTCTTGAACACCTCTAGGGACAGTGACTCCACCACCCCAATGGGCAGCCCATGCCAGTGCACTGCCATTCTTTCTAAGAAGAATATCTTCCTAATGTCCAGTCAAACCACCATGTCCTGTAACCTCCCCAGCTGTTTGACCGGGAGCTGTGCGTCCGTCAGCTGAGGTACTCAGGGATGATGGAGACCATTCGGATCCGCCGGGCTGGCTACCCCATCCGCTACACATTTGTGGAGTTTGTGGACCGATACCGGGTGCTCATGCCTGGGGTGAAGCCAGCATACAAGCAGGTGAGTGTCTTCTTCCATTGCCAATAATTGTTCTCTATTGGTCCCTCTGGAGGTGTTCATAAGAGGTGCATCCTCTCCAAAAGCAATCACGCAGCATTTGATCCCCAGATGTGGCAGCAGCGCTCTGGGATTTCCAAGTGAAAGAAGAGTTGTCATGGGACTGGCAGGGACAGAGAGCTGAACACCAAGGGGCCTTATTCAGCCATTCCCACTCCCTCCCCTTAAATGTGGTGAGAAGTTAATTAGCAGAAAACTACTGGAGTTTAGACCAGAAAGGGTCAGCACTGAGCAGGAAGGGTGAAGCTGGTCCTGATGAACAACATTTCCATTCCCATCAGGGGGACCTGCGTGGGACATGCCAGCGCATTGCTGAAGCAGTGCTTGGAAAGGATGATGACTGGCAGATTGGCAAGACAAAGATATTCCTGAAGGTACTGGGCTCCCTGCGTCACCCTACTATCCGGGATCCTTGTTGATGAAGGGGCCTCCTACCAACCCTTTCCATCACAAGACGTGACCCTTACATCCGGTCTCTGGGCTGGCACAGCAATAAGCAGAAACTGAGCCAAGGCAGGATATTTGGGGCTGGTTTAGGAAGTGTCAGGCAGGAGGAAGTCCTGACACACTGCCAGCCCTGATGCATGCACATACTCGTACAGACGCAGAAATAGTCATGTTAAACTCACAGCCTTTTCCCTCCTGGGCTGAGATGCTTTATTTCGGATCCTGCCTCCACCCAACTGCAGAGCAGTAGGAGAGGTGTCCATGCAAAGCCCTGCAGAAAGAGGGATCGAGAGTACAGCAAGCTCAGTTTGATTTTGGCATGTCCTTGCACGACACAAAGCATGCCTACAGCTTACCTCTCTGCATTTATTCAGCTAACAGCCAACATTTCAGGTTCCCTAACAGCCCCCTGAATGAGAACAGCCACTGCCCATTTACACTCTATCCTCCTTACAAACCAACTCCTGCATTATGCTTGGGACATGAGGTTGAGCTGACCAGGAACCAGAATGGAAGCAAAGCCTTCTCTCAAGCAAAAATCTCAGCACTAGATCCTGATGGCTTATATTTAAATAACACCCACACCTCATCTCTATCCTTTCCCTAGAAGCTGTTTCTACGAGTCACTCTTTCCAGAGCCTGTTATCAAGATCCCACAGCTGTTAGGGCAGGAAACAGAGAATTGGGAGGCCCTGAGGGGTAGTGTGAGGTCAAGCAGAGCAGGAAGCATGTGGAGTTGCCTCCACTGCACCCAGTGTGACAGGGCTCAGCATGCCGCAACCTGGACAGAAAGTGGAGCTCAGTGTGGGAGGAATGAAAAGAAAGCTTAAATTGGTGCATCTGAATGCTTCAGGGCAAAGAAACTCCACATAATGAAGCCATTTTGTCCTTAGGGTATGGAAGAACTGCAGCTTTAGCTGGAGGGAGTGATGTGACCCAGGCAGCCTGAGGTTTGCACCCAAACCTCTCCAGTGCTCCTGGGAGTCGTTCCCATGGCTAATGGCACTGCCTGGGAGCTCACCATGGAAGGGTGAATTTGTGTGCTTTCAGACTATAAAGTTCAGCATATTCAGCTTGTTGCTGCTCTGGTTCAATTGGGAATTAAGGCAGTGGATCACTAAGATTTATGTTAGGATTTCTCCAGGAGAAGATAAGGGATGCTTGGGAATTAAAATGTCCAAAGAGTTTGTTTTGGTCTTCTTCCCTTGTGAAGGGCCTTGCATCACCTTTGCTGCCACATTTCAAGCGATTGGAGATCTTCAGACATGAGTACTGTGTTGTTTCCCCCCTCAGGATCACCACGATATGCTGCTGGAGATCGAGAGGGACAAGGCCATCACAGACAAAGTCATCCTCATCCAGAAGGTTGTGCGTGGGTTCAAGGACAGGTAAGTGTGAGCCCTTCTGTTGGCTGGGACGTGGGCTAACAAGCAGCTCCCGGAGGATGCATTGCTCCCTTTGCACCCATCTGACCTGAGCTGCCCGTAGCTGGAGAGAGGGGACTTGGCATGCAGGTGCAGCAAATATTGTAGGAAAACAGTAGAAGAAATAGGAGTAAAATTATTCCTTGCCTGAAATATGGACAGTCACATGGAACCCTCTGTTCCTGTCTGGTGGTGTCTTCAAGGGAGCAAATGTTTGTTAAGTGAGACTCTGCTGAAGGCAACACTAAGCCCCCAGTCTGCAGGAGATTCCCACAAGACTGCAACAGGGCTATTGAATCCTCCATTACAACTAATGTTGTTCTCATCTTAGAATCACAGAATGGTTTGGGTTGATCAGCTTTTTGATGGATTAGTTCACCCAAAGCCCTATCCAACCTGACTTTGAACACTTCCAAGGATGGGTCACCTTCATCTTCTCTAAGCAGACTTTTCCAGGGCCTCGCCACCTTCAGAATGAGGAATATCTCCCTAATATCTAATCTAAATCTACCTTCTTTTAACTTGAAGGCATTACACTTTGTCCTATTGCCACTCTCCTTGATAATGACTCTCTTCCAAACTTTAAGCCCTCTGGAAGTCCTTCCCACAGCAATCCTACAGAGACCCCTGAGTTCTTGTGATGCTGCTGTCCCCAGGGTGTCTATGCACATGCTCAGTCCAGTCTCAGCAGCATGTAGTGAGCAGATGAGGGTAGTGGGGTGGTGTTGCTGAAGTTTGAATCTGATTGAATCCATTTGCAGGTGTCTGGGATTGAAGCAGGGAGAGCAGGCAGTGAGATTTCAGAGGAGAATGCAAAGGGTGGAAGGCAGGGACTGTTCCCAATATCTGCTCTGCCCAGTCCCATGGGTCAGCATATGGAGACCCATCAAAGAGAGACCATACAGACCTTCTTGTAAAGGCAAAGAAAGCTGGGGAAGGAGAAATTTTCAGGCAAAAAATGCAGAGTTTGCTCCGCCCAGATACTCAATTTCAAGTCTCTAAAGAATGAGGCCCAGGAGATAATAAATCATGGCCAAAATGCAGACACACATGACTGAAATGCCTTTACAGGTCCAATTTCCTGAAAGTGAGAAATTCAGTCCTGATGATTCAGAGATACTGGCGTGGACATAACTGCAGGAAGAACTACGGTGCTGTAAGTATATGGGTGCTTCCTCACACTTCTGCCTTCCTAGCTGTTTTAGCTAGGATCTAAATTAGATTTTTCTGGCTCAATTTGCCCCAACAGCTTTGGGTTGGTGGGATGAAAGGAATTGTGCCCTTGCTGTTTTGCTTTCTCATTAAAGACAGCTCCTTGTCACCTTCATGCTGTCCCTTTTGCTCATAAATTAGATTTCCATTGTACCAAGTAGTCACTTGGGCTTTTAAAAATCTTCCCCTAGTTTCCAAGTGATTGAAAACTCTGAAAAACGGACTCCATCCCCATCTGTGATGACATCTGCAAACAGGGCTTTCTTCTGGCCTCTCCTCAGCTTAATCCATGGCCTTTATCTCTCCTTGTCCTAGCTAGTTCTGACCCCAGAGTGGGTCATTTCAGAAGTGCGTTCTGGTCTAAATGGTTCAGTATCATCCTGTGAGGCTGCAAGAGGATAGAAATTGCCATTTCCAGTCTGATAAGGTGCTGCCTGCTTCCACAACGCCAATTCATGGCAAGAGATCTGCAGGAGCAGTGAATAGCAGGGAAGTCATAGAATCACAGAATGGCTTGGGTTGGAACAGACCTCAGAGATCATCTGGCTCCAACCCCCTGCCTTGGGCAGGGTTGCCAACTGCTAGATGAAGTGCTAAAGTCCATGAGAGATGTTGAACTCCATGGGAGCAGGCTTGAGGTTGATACCAGGAGCCAGACCTTTTGAAACCTCTCAAAAGCAGAAACCAGAGGTCTGAGTGGGGAAGAAACTCCCTTCATCCTCCCTGGGCTTTAATTAATGCAGCAGCCAGAGGGCTTCATTTCTCCACCCTCTTGGAGAACCTCCCTCCCAAAGGCTTGTCTTGGTGAGATCTGATTTCAGTCACTCTTATTTAAGGAGGAGATTAGCAAGGCAAATCTGCTTAGGGTGGGCTGCGGTGGAGTGGTTTCATCGTGCTCCCTTTTGCAGATGCGTATTGGCTTCCTGAGACTGCAGGCCCTCTACCGATCCCGCAAACTCCACAAGCAGTACCACATGGCCCGCCGGCGCATCATCGAGTTTCAGGCCCGCTGCCGGGGCTACCTGGTCCGTAGGGCTTTCCGTCACCGCCTCTGGGCTGTCCTCACTGTGCAGGCCTACGCGCGGGGCATGATAGCACGGAGGCTGTACAAGCGCCTCCGAGGAGAGGTACGTATTGTGGAGAGGATGGTAGCGGGAAATAGAATTGGAGAGAGGGGGGACAAATAGTTTAAGGGGCGCCAAAGAATCCTAAAAAGTAGGAAACATCTCTTGAGAAGGGCTCCTGTGTTTATTCCTCAGTATCATCGGCGCCTGGAAGCAGAGAAACTTCGGCTGGCAGAAGAGGAACGGCTCCGAAAGGAGATGAGTGCCAAGAAAGCCAAAGAGGAAGCAGAAAAGAAACACCAAGTATGCCAGGATTGCTCTTTCCGGGGCTGTCTCACTGTTTCAAGGGCCTGCTTCTGCTCCGTTGAGGGGGAATGCCAAAAATATCTAAGGGATTTCTGCCCTGCTTGAGTTATTTGTATTTAATTCACTAAAGCCCTCTGTGCTCTATCTAGACTTAAGCTGCTCCAGAATTTCTGATCTGCTGCAAAGGAATGTCAGAGATTATGGTTGTTATTTGCTTCCTTTTGGTGTTATGAAGGCTGAAGGTGGAATTGTGTAGATAATGTGTATATGTGCAAGTGTGCACATGCACAGATATATAAAATATAAAAATAGCAGTGAGAGTCTCAGTGCAGGGATCAGACCCTCTAAAAAGGCACTGTAGAAGGAGAATATGTTATTGCTTTGTCCTTCTGCTGTTAGGAAGCTGAGATATAGACATGCTACTGATTAGCTCCCAGTCACATGGCTGGGATAGTGTCCTAAGCACTGGGAACCCCACATTTCTAAAGCTGGTCTCCATAGAATTTAGTGCCAGCTTTCTGGAGTCAGCAGTTCAGTCATTGTATGTTTTCTCCTCCAGGTACGCCTTGCCCAGCTGGCCCGCGAAGATGCAGAGAGGGAAGTAAAGGAAAAGGAGGAAGCACGTCGGAAGAAAGAGCTTTTTGAAAAAATGGAGAGAGCTCGCAACGAGCCAGTGAATGACTCAGAAATGGTGGACAAAATGTTTGGATTCCTAGGGACGACCTCCTCCCTACCTGGCCAGGAAGGTCATGCTCCCAATGGCTTTGAGGTACTACAGATGCACACAGGTTGACTGTGACGTGAAAGGCTTTAGCAACACATGAATTTATTAGGGTAGAATGGGGCAATACTAAAGGAGGTCTTCCTTCAAGAGTTCCTTCCTTCTGCATGGCTCCACAGGTTTGCTATGCTGTGGCTGGGACAGGCATGATGTTGCAGGTTTTCTATGGGGCTGCTACGTGAAAGGGAACAGTATTGCTGTAAGATCAGTGAGGACCTGTGGCCTTTGTGATTTTTTTCATCACTGCTCAAGTCATTTGGCACTTGGACAGCCATTGCAGAAGTGGGGCCGCACTTAATGCTTCTCCAAGTGCTCTGGGGACTTTACTGAGTAAAGGCCTGTCCTTCTGGACTCAGGATTTGCTTGGGCTCTGGAGTTACGTTTCATGGTTTTCCCTCCAGTTGGCTTTTCTTGATGGAAATCAGATAGTTGGTGAAGTCAGGCCCAAGGGGGAAGAACATTTCAGCATCCAAAAACATGCTGACCACCTGACATCTACTTCCCCACCAGGATCTCGAGCGAGCCCAGAAGGAGCTGGAGGAAGAGGACCTTGATGCTGCATTGCCTCTCCCTGAGGATGAGGAGGAAGATCTTTCAGAGTACAATTTTGCCAAGTTTGCCGCCACATATTTCCAGGGCACGACAACACACACCTACATTCGCCGACCTCTAAAGCAGCCTCTCTTTTACCACGAAGATGAAGGAGACCAGTTGGTGAGGCAGGGGAGGAAAACCCTTGAGCAGGGTGGGTTGGAGCAAGCCTGGGGAGCCTTTCACCTGAAGGGCACCAATTTGCCTTTGGTATACACTGGTGTGTGTTCATGGTTTAGGGGAGAGCACAGCCCTTAGCCACTGGGCACACTCTGAGACTAAGACAACGAACATTAGAGGGGCACAGTGGTGAGTTTATCTCTATATCTTGATATTTAAGACAGTTAATGAAGTCTTCTGGGCTTAGTCACGGAAGATGCAAATTGTTCTTCTAGTACCTTTTGCAAATCTGATATATGGCAGCTGCAAATGTTGCTTCTTACCTTGACATGTGCACCAGTGCAGAGCTAGCAGAGGAGAAAGGCTTGCCCTATAACCAACAGTACAAGGGCAGAATTGTAATGAATGTTACAAAGGCCATGAACTTTGCTTTCTCTATGATTCTCCTCCTCTACAGAGGGTTAGAAGTTCTCAGTCACTGTTTATTTCTTTAGGACAAGAGGTAATCTTCTTAATTTGCTCCAAGGGAGATTCAGGTTGGATATTAGGAAAAATTTCTTCTCAGAAAGAATGGTCAAGCATTGGAACAGACCACCAACAGAGAGGTGGTAGAGTCACTGTCCCTGGGGGTGCTCAAGGAAAGGGTAGATGTTGCACTGATGGACATGGTTTAGTGGGCATGGTGGGGATGGATTGACAGTTGGACTAGATGATCTTCAAGGTCTTTTCCAGCATTTATGATTCTGTGATTCCATCTGAATGTGACATCTCCTAGCCAAGAAGCAAATCCCTTGTAGGATGCACAAACGCATTCATGATGGCAAGAACACAGATCCTGAATTTGTGGTCCTGGCCACCATCATACCCACATTTTCTCATTCAGATGAGATTCATGCTGTGAGCAAATTAGTTATGTGTCACACAGGTAGGCAAGGAGACTATAGTGGTGGTCCCAATGGATTCATAGAATCATAAAATATCCCAAGCTGGAAGGGACCCACAAGGATCGTCCAGTCCAACGTCTGGCTCCACTAAGGACATGGTTTGACTACCACCTCCATTGCCTTACTGCAATCTGATGGAGTTAAACTTTATTTCAACAGGCAGCACTTGCTGTGTGGATCACTATCCTCCGTTTCATGGGAGACCTCCCTGAGCCGAAATATCATACGGCCATGAGTGATGGTGGTGAGAAGATACCAGTGATGACAAAAATCTATGAAACTCTTGGGAAGAAGACTTATAAGAAAGAACTGCAGGCTCTGCAGGGAGAAGGAGAGGTAATTGCTTTCTAATTGAGCTAATTGTCTGTTAAAGAGATGGTATTTTCGTATCAAAATATGTTGGGAAGAAATCAGTTTGTCAATTATATCTGCAGTTATGCTACAAAGGGAGAATTGTCTGTGTGCCAGGTGTTGTTCCTATGGCTTCTTCACAAAGATAACTGAATGCCTCCAGCAGTACTGTCTCATGGGGCTTTCATCTCTCTCTTCCTCCCCAGATGGCAGAGATACATGGGAGGGGTGCAGTGTCTTGTGTCATTGGTCTCTCTTTTGGGGGATTTTGTGTTGATTTCCTCTGGGTCAAAAGAGAAAAAATTAAAAATGTGCCCTTAATCTTGGAGCAGGAAGTGAAGAGTTACCAGGAGATTAAGCTGCAGAAATCCCTATTGCATCCTCAGTACATTCTGGGAAGTATTTGGAGGACTTTGTCTTAGGACCCCTCCCAGATAAGACATTGCTCTTGATAAATCACTGCCCATATCACTGATATACTCTCATTCTGACAATTGTTTTATACAATATGGTAAGCTGTTACCTGGTATTAGAATTTTCTGTTTTTATAGATGGTGATTTCATTCAGCACTTTCACTCCAGCACCTGAGAAGGAGAGCAATCTGATTTGGATTTGTATTTTGTAAACATATGCACTTAAGATTTACCTTTCATTCCTTCTAGCTATCATTTTTTGCTTGTTTATTTACAGAAAGGCATATTTTAGCCAACTGAGTCATTAAGTAGTAGAGAAGAGAAAGAAAATTTAAGCTGTCATTTGTGTCTGCTGTTATACATGCTCTGAAGAGTGCACAGCAGTGTAAAGATGTTTGAGCTGACCCTAAGCCTGATGGTTTGTGAATCCAGGTTTATAGTACCAGCTTGACTTTATAATGGATACAAACCATTAAAGCTGCAGGTCTCAAAGTGTTGGTCTGGTGTAAAATCAGTCATTTCAAACATGTTTAGTTTTGGAGAGGTTAACTGAGTTAAAAAGTAAAGCAATTGTTCATGCCATCTTGGCCTCACAGCTGGCAGAAAGCTGGCAGAAAGTCAACAGAAAAATCATATCATATGCTTGATGATATGTAATCAGTGCCACATGAAATTTGTTTTTCTGGGAAATTTGATAGAGCACAGAGCTAGGTAATGATGATGAAATCATAAATGGGTAACAATAGCTGCTCCTGAATCGCTGGCAAGATGACTTCCAGCTCACAAGCGTGCTATGCAAATCGCACATCTCAGAGGGTGATCTTGCTCATCTCATTTGTGAAGTAGGAACAATCCTGAACAGGATACAGTAGAAGTGATGGGGCATAGTTGAACTAGGACTTATCCACTTTTCAACATGACTTGATCTTTTTGCAGACATCTCCAATTTGTAGTTTTAATTTGGGGTAGGTTCATTGATAAGGCAATGCTCATCTGCAGAATTCAGAGCCCAACCTGGTTTATCACGGGGCAAAAGGAACATGGATCCAGAATTCTAGTTCTTACCTTCTTCTGAAATGTCTCAGTCTCTGCCCTTTGCGGAAGTCCTGGGGAAGCAGAGACAGCTTGTATTTGGCAGGGCTCTTTCTCACCACGCTGCACTGTGTTTCTTGCTTTGCAGAGTACTCACATTGATGGGCACAAGAAGAACAGTGTGCGGCACAAACTGGTCTCCTTAACACTCAAGAAGAAATCCAAACTGACAGAGGAGGTGAGAGGAGACGCTTGGCCGCCTGGCAGCACAAGTGCCGTTGGATTGTCTGCAGCCCTCTCTGACTCTCTTCTGCTTTTCCCTAGACAACATAGAACCAGCCCTCCTCTGGGTTTGGCGCTACCTGTCTCTCTGCCTGAAAGATTTAAGGAGTGTTTAAGGGGAAAGGTTGGCTTCCCGTGTCTCCTTGAGTCATTCTGCACCTCGCGCCGGCCTCCCCTCGACTCCTGTTCTCCATCCATTCAGCACCTTCCCTCCCCTCTTTCACAGCCCTCCGTCCAGCTGTTGATACTTCTCACCACTTGTGATGGTCTGAATGTTACCCCTGCTTTTAGCTTCCTGCCCTCCTCTGTGTAGTAGGTAGCAGAGGAAGGCCATCCAAAAGTGCTTGCCCATTCTCTGCCTCTCTTTTCCAGTTCCCCTATGCGTAGCTATCCAAAGCTGAGAGCTTTTGGAAATACCATCCCAAAAGAGTGAGGAGCAATAAGGCTTTTGGGTAGGGGGATGAGAGCAAGGCAAACACATGGATTCAGTCTTTTTCATAGTGTCTTGTCCACTTCCAGTGCAGGCACCAACTCAGATGCTTGAGAGCATGAAGGTCTCTCTCTGATATAATCACCTTCCTTCCCTTTAGTGTCAGTGGAAAGAAGTAGGAACCAGTTCAGCTTATCCTAATGTGGCTCTGAACACATTCTAGATATGTCCATCTCTCTGTAGTGGCTGTAAATAGAGAATGAGTTGACCAGCTGAGGTAGAGAGCTGTGGGCGGAGAGGTGGATGAATGCCATCCCAGAAAGCACCAGGCTGTGTGCTTTCATCTGCATTGTTAGGAAGGAGAGAAGGTTCATTTTGTTAGTATTTTAACAGGTGTTTTTTTTTTAATATGACTAAATTGGAAGGACCAGCCTTCCTTGGCAATAAATTGGATTATTCCAAGCATTGTTGGTGACCCTTTTTCAGCCACGGGTCCAGCCCAGTGTTGGGATGCAAGGGTGCCATTGTAGAATACAAAAGAAAAAACTAAGCAGGTGGAAGTGTGACCAGGCAGAGCCATTTTCATCTTCACCCATACGTAATTAAAGCCAACCAATTCACAACCTCCCATCACTGACAATGCATAGACTGAAAAACTTCTGAGCCCCTTCCTGGCTGGTGGAGGAGTCCTCCTGGGGGGGCACACCACATTTGGGTTGGGGTTGGGGGGCCACAGTGAATGGCTGTACTGAAAGAGAGCAATGTGTCTGGTTGGCAGGTGACAAAGAGACTTCATGACGGGGAGTCAACACTCCAAGGTAATAGCATGCTTGAAGACCGGCCCACCTCCAACCTGGAGAAGCTCCATTTCATTATTGGTAATGGCATCCTCAGGCCAGCCTTAAGGTTAGAAATCAGGACAAAGGCATAAACATGCCATTCCTTTAATTCCTTCTTCACTGAGCTATTCTTGTCCAAATGATTTTGCTGGTGTGTGCAGCTTTATCGTGCCCTCATCCTTCTGATTGTGTTGCACAATTGGGCTGGGTTGGGTCATGTTCCTTAGTGTTCATTTCAGGCCACAGATCAAAAGACCATGCAGAGGGATTCAAAGGCTTCTGAAAGATCTGGTGGGTGCTGAATTGCTTTATTAGCACTCATGCTTGCTGTTCACTACCCTTTGCTTTCCATTTGACCATTTAGGCCTCTTTCATTTGTGTGAATATTTTTGATGGCACAGAAGTGAAAAACTCAAACTCATTTCTGTTACTAAGTAAAGCATTCAAAAACCAGAAACAATCAAATTAGAGATGGCTCTATATATGTGTTTTAGCCCATTTATATGTGTGTGTGATGTAATGCAATCCATTTCATTTTATCCTCCCACTTCACCAGGAAACCCTTAGCCTTATGTTTCTGTACATCTACTCAGATCTAATAGCATACTCATGAGCTTTTCCATGGGGTTTTTCAGTGTAACAGGTTGGTTAACTAGTTTTTGCTGCTTCTCACGTAGATAAGGGAGTACCAATATCCCTCATTTTGCATGTGGAGAATTAAAGTCAAAGGCAAAATTGGACATTAATTCCCCAGATGAGATATCCATCAATGCATCAGAGTGTGGGTCTATTTATACATGAGATGGACAAACCTAGATCTCTGCTGGAGCAGATAGTTCCCAGCATTTCTACAATTCATGTTTAGGTACCCCAAAAGTAACAGCAAATAAGGACTCCCAGTAGATGGCCCAGTTAGTTTAGGAGGCTCACTTGGTATCAGGGGGAAGCCTTTGTAAGATTCCATCTCTGTAAGACTTTGTTTTCCAGAAGAGACATTCAGAGACCTGAACCTTGAGACTCCCTCTTACTTCTCTTTTCTGTAAGTGTCAGTAAGCAATGGAAAATTTCTGCTGAAGCACAGGGAAAACTCAGTTGAGAACTGGAGGAGGAAAGCATTTGATAGACCATGCAGTGACCAGAGTGACCATCATTAGGACTATTATATGAATGTCCTTGCAATTCCATAATGAACCTTTAAGTATCACATGCAGACGGGGTTTGGCTTTTTCTTTGTTAATGCTGAAAAGCACCACCTTGTTATTTCTAATTTTTATTTTCACTTCTATTGCAGGGATGAAATCTATTGTCAAATCTGCAAGCAGCTGACTCAGAACCCATCCAAAAGCAGCCACGCCAGGGGCTGGATCCTGATGTCCCTCTGCGTGGGATGTTTTGCTCCTTCTGAGAAGTTTGTAAAGGTAAATTGTAGATGAAATTTATCTCAGATACCATCTGCTGACACATTTTCTTTCCCATCAGTGGGACCAGCTTTTCTCTTGAGTTTGATAGCGGAAGGAATTCTGGTCTTCATCCCTGTCAGGAATGACAGTCAGGAATGACAACGGCATAGAGTTCCTAATGAGAAAGAAAAATGTGGAAGATCCTGAGCTCAATGTCTAACAAGGATCAGAGAAATCACTCCTGAGAAACTGACTTTCTCTTTCCACTGACTCTAAAGAGAGAGTAGATCACAAATTCAGATGATGCCTCCTATACTCCAGATGAAGAAGATGTGATTAGGTAACCTCTGCCCAGAAACTGAATTATCAGAGGTCACATGTGAAATTTGCACACCCAGAAAGGCCCACATATCTCCCATTTCTCACATCCAAAGTTCTATGCATTCAGTCAAGCATCTGCTGTCTTTGCCATTGTTACTTAAGGTATGTCCTCTAGTTTGTCAAAGAGCAGTATTACATAGCAAATTATAAATCTAATCTATTCATGGAAAGGATGATCCATCACTGAAACAGACAGCACAGGGAAGTGGTGGAGTACCCATCTCTGGAGGTATTGAAGAGATGTGTGGATGTGGGACTAAGAGACATGGGTTAGTGGTGGACTTGGAAGTGTTAGGTGATGGTTGAACTTGATGATCTAGTGGGCCTTTTCTAATCTAAATGATTCTATGATTCTACATAATCTATCTTCAGGAGCATTGTGGATCAGCAGGACTGAAATCAGTAGACTGATACTATTAAAAATCAGATTTTTCTTAAGGATTTTCATTTTTTCTTAGACATGCTCCATGTTTTGTTCCTAGATTTGAACAGCCTTCCTTCCAAATAACTTATACACCACGAGTCTGACCAGCACCCTCTGGGCTGCTGAAGTTAATCCCATGATTTAGAGTTTGACTGGCTCAGGGCAAAGGGCTCAGAATTTTGTCTTTGCTTTGACACAACATGACAAGGCTTCCTTTGACCCTCTCAGATTTTTGAATGTTAGAATCTAGAACTGCTCCCAGAACCACTAGAAATAAAGATGTTACATTAATATCCATAGATATCAAGTCAGGTCCTCAGTACTGAAAGAACTGAAGCCAAGAATAGAAGTCCCTTTTTCACCTCCAGGCCCTGTCAGGAAGAAATCTAATAATGCAGATAAATCACTGGCAAAGTGGCAGAAAATTAAATTATACCTGGAAATGTGATCTGAAAAAGTATATCACAGGAGATTGTGTGAATTTAAATTTTTAATAATGAAAGATTATTGTAGGTGAGTGAAGCATTTCACAGAAATAATTAATGAGTCACTCTGAAGTCTCGGAACAGACTGCCCAGGGAGGTGGTGGAGTCACTGTCCCTGGAGGTGTCCAAGAAACATGGAGATGTGACACTTAGAGACATGCTACAAGATATGTTTTAGTAGCTTACTGGGTAGTAATGGTGATAAGAGGACAGTTGGACTAGATCTTGTAGGTCCTTTCCAACTTCTATGACTCTTCTGACTCTATGATTTAGTGTGCTTGGTGGTTAATGGTTGGACTAGATGATCGTGAAGATCTCTTTCAGCCTTATTGACTCTGTGATTCTGCCTCTGCCCAAAGTTCTGGTGCGTGCTGAAGTGTGTGTCAGTATTCCCAAAAACATTCTGCCTTTGTTCATCCTGGGCAGTAGATCAACCCTTTTGCTCCTTGGACTGCTGGAGACAAAAGAGAGTATTCATACCAACTAATTTCAGATACTTTTCTCCTCTTAATAGTACGTGTAAAGAGAGAAACTCCTCTAGAGGGTGATTCTGAGACCATGAAAGAGATTCCTGCTCTGAATCTCTTCCCAAACATTTTCTGTCCCCATGGACAGCTCTGGTGACTGTGGCTCCTTGGATGTGAACGTGGACACCTCTTGCAGCTGCACACACTCTGTTTATATTTCTAAGCTCCAGTCTTGCAGTAACTTGGGCCATGTCTTGGAGCTCCTCTGAAGTGTCTGTAGGAATCCAGAGGGACATCATAGACACCAGTTTAAAATGTAGTATTTGAAGATAATACATTCTCCCATTGAAATGTTGGTTCTGCCTGCAGCAGCATCCTTTCCCATGCAGACTCACTTTTTTGTTTTGTGAAAAGTGGAGGGATAGTCAAAGTTTGATGGAATTCAGTGATTGCTTCATTGTGAAGCTTCACTAACCCAGACCACTTAGTCCAGCCTGTTCTAGACTTGGAGATAAATGCCACATCAGCACCAGACCTCACTATCATAATCATAACCTACCAGTACCATTTTTAAGCAGTCAGTGGTGGCCCAAAATCTGACTTACCATGAATTTAGTGTTTACTGCTTTAACCTTGTAATAGCTACAACTGAATGGAAGATACCTTACTCACTGATTATCAGCCAGTTAACAAAAGATTTTTTGTTAACCTCATGTATTTTTCAATTAATGCTTGAGCTAATCATTTAACAGTAATTATTCACCATTTAAACAGAAGAAGAAGCAAATAAGGGTAAATATCTCTTAGCATTTGTTCTCTATAATCCTTCATCCATCTCTATAAGTCTTCATCCCAGGCTGGATGTGGCTCTGGGCAGCCTGGTCTAGTGGTTGGTGACCGTGCACATAGCAGGGGGGTTAAAACTAGATGATCATTGTCCTTTTCAACCCAGGCCATTCTATGATTCTATGATTCTATACTCTGCCGTGCAATGGAAGTGTACAGTGAATGTGATATCAAATTCCTGGTTAATTTTTTCCTGAAACCTTCATTTGGGGTCTAACTTTAATAACAGCAACATTATGGGAAAAAAAAGATGGAGAATTTCAAGAAAGCATTATGCCTGGAAGCTGTTCCACAATCCTGGAATATGTCAGTTAGGACTGAACACTTTGAGATGGATTTAGTTGATAATGAGGCAATCTTAAATATGTTTTCTGTTCCCAAATATGAAGGTCATGCTTTGGATCCTATTAGAAACCTTCATCACCTCTTATGCTAAGCACGGTTCAAGACACAGCACTCCAGTCCTTTGTATTTTTCTTTGATTTACAGAACTCTCAGTCTTAGCTACAAGTTTAGCCAAGACATTTTTGTAATGTTTTTAAGTGTCTCTCTCAAACTGCGGAAGTCATTAGATTTCATTTTCTATGCAATGTATTTTTAACATATGGTGAAGTACTTCAAATTTTGGCTTAGGGTCCAATAAAATACAGTTTAAAATCTGACTAAGGAAACACCTGTTTAATGTAATTGTGAAATATGTTTTCTATTGTCAGCTAAGCGTTCTGAGTAATGTTTGCTTACAGTTTCCCATG
This sequence comes from Pavo muticus, assembly GCA_016647715.1. NCBI lineage: Eukaryota > Metazoa > Chordata > Aves > Galliformes > Phasianidae > Pavo > Pavo muticus. The sequence continues at coordinate 400,955 of JACDJE010000432.1, read as the reverse complement.
ATCATTATTTATAGGTCTTTTTCATTCACTCCAATCATTTTGGCCTATATTCAATAGTATAATGGTCTAACCAATGTGTTCCCTGCTGCAAACAGTACTTAAGGAACTTTATCAATGGAGGCCCTCCTGGTTATGCTCCCTATTGTGAAGAGAGGCTGAGGCGGACGTTTGCCAATGGGACAAGGACGCAACCACCAAGCTGGCTGGAACTGCAGGTATGAGCCCCTCCATCCCCTCCCAAGGCCACTGGGGCTCAGGGTTGGATCCTTTCACTGTCACAGGAACCACGACTCTGGCAGAGCAGAAAACATCATGACAAAATGCCTATTTCTCAAGAATTTTCAGGTATTTACAATATATTACATTCCTCTTGCATCCTGGCCTTGCTCCAAGGCATATTGAAGATCATACCCTTTGCCTGCATCAGTACTTTTAAATTAAATGCATTTGAGAATGCTCTTAGACATCAATGCCAGATGGCATGGAGCAAACCCTCGTGTATGCTAGGAATTCTTCCAGCTGAAAGTGGCTGCAGGCAAACTGCCTGCTGAGAATGTCCTTGGAGCATCACAGCTGCCCAAGCTTCTTCAGGGGCAGCTGTAGCTGGAATAAGCCCAGTTTATGCAATATTTGCTCATTTTCTTTGCTGATTTACTAGCACAGATTATCATGTTGTAGTGCCCAGAAGCATTCCTGAGCCTGGTTGGATTTACAAGATTAAGCACTTCAATGATTGAACGTTCTATATACAAGAAACAGTTTTTTCAGTGCTTCCAGTGTCTGACCGTACATTATCCAGTTGAGAATGCTATGGTAGCATTGAAATATAGCCAATTAGTGGAATCAGGGATTAAAAAAACAGCTACCATTGCTGGAGGGAAGAGTACATAGGTAAATAACCTGGAATGTTGAATGCCTTCATAAAGTCTGACTTTAATCCATTAGGCAACCAAGTCCAAGAAACCAATCATGCTGCCTGTCACATTTATGGATGGGACAACAAAAACACTGCTGACAGATTCTGCGACCACTGCTAAAGAGCTCTGTAATTCATTGGCTGACAAAATCAGCCTGAAGGACCGATTTGGCTTTTCACTTTACATCGCACTTTTTGACAAGGTAGGTTATAATTAACGCTTCTGACTAACCCTATAAAGGAAAAGGGATATGCTGTCACATATCTTCCAGAGGGAAAGAAGGACCTTGTACTCTGAGCAAATGCCCAGTCAAAAGGTCAGAAAAAAATATATATATATGCATGTATGATTTTTGCAGTGTTAGAAGGCATACACTGGAGTAGTGTTGCAGAGAGACTATGAACTCTCCCTTCTTGGGCATATTCAAAACAGAGGGCATGGAGCAACCTGATCAAAGATGGACCTGCTCCAAGCAGGAGATTGGACCAGAAACCTGCAAAATCCCTCCAGCAATCCTCCAGAGGTGCCTCACACATAGACATCTCTACCTAGAGATGTCAGATGAATTTCACCTTTTCCCTCCATGTTGCGTAGGTTTCTTCCCTGGGGAGTGGCAATGACCATGTGATGGATGCTGTGTCCCAGTGTGAGCAGTATGCCAAGGAGCAAGGGGCACAGGAACGCAACGCGCCGTGGCGGCTCTTCTTCAGGAAGGAGATCTTCACTCCTTGGCACAACCCAAGTGAGGACAATGTGGCCACCAATCTCATTTACCAACAGATTGTCCGAGGGGTGAAGTTTGGGGAGTACCGGTGTGACAAGGCAAGTGTCCTCAACAGCTACTGGTCTGATCAACATACATCCTTAATGTGGTGAAATGCACTTCACAAAATGGAATAAGAAGTCTTCCTCCCTGGGTACCTGTTGGTTATTAGGGTATATATTTAGGAAACAGAGGCTACAAGAATCAGATCCTTTTGGCTGGAGAAGGATCAGACTCTCCCATGGGCTGTGTGAGCACTGTTCCCTTTGGGCTTTTGGGTGAGAGAGTGAATGTCACCTCATCCATCACCCCCAGTTTGGAGGGCTACAGGAATGCTATAACCAGTCCACCAGCTCAGATTCCTGTTTGGTGAATCCTGCTAAGCTTTAGGCACGAGACACAAAATTCAGGTTACATACAGCTGTGCTATGCAATACAAACCCAGTGCTGAAGGGACGTTGGAAGCAGAAACCCATGTCTCTGGAGTCTCTGTGAGCTTACAAAATTAGTCCAGTGTCACTGAAATGAGCATCTCAAAAGACACTAAAATCTCTGAAAACGTCCATTGCATTTTGTCTTGCTTCTGTTTAAAATTATCCAGGTGTCAAACTGAAGATATTCTTCTTTCTTAGCACCTAATTGTTCTCCTTTGAACCAGTAAAGATCAGGCATTATAGAACTAAAGCATCTTTACCCATCTTTATTACATTAACATCAGCTCTTTTATCATGTTTGGATCTCACAGGAAGAAGACCTGGCAGAACTGGCTTCCCAGCAGTACTATGTGGACTATGGGTCAGAAATGGTACTGGAAAGGCTGCTTAATCTAGTTCCATCCTACATCCCGGACAGAGAAATCACTGCATCTAAAACAGTGGAGAAATGGGCTCAGCTCATTATAGCTGCACATAAAAAGGTGGGACAATAAATCATCTGGTAATGGCCAAGATATGTTTCAGTAGCTTCATGTGCCTTCTAAATATGTCAGACACTACAGCTCAAATCTTGGCTGCACCTGAAATTAAAACAAAGGTGAAGGACATGCTTTGCACTAGTCATGTCCAAATCTACCACTGCTTGTGATGCAAGAAGACAACTTGCAGAGATGCACTCTGCCTTTTCTGGTGTTTCATTCCTGGCATATGAGACTGTAGTATTATTGATTCTATTACAGTGGCAGTTTGCGACACCAGTCAATACCAGGACATTATTGTGCCAGATCCTGTGTAACCTCCCTGACTTGTTGAGTCATCCAGGCACAAGGATTGGCGTTTATTTAAAGACAGGATTCCACCTCAGATTAAGATATCTAATGCAAGCATCTCCATCTGTGTTAAGTCTCACTTCCCATCACTCTCAGTGGAAACCCAGGGCTCAGTTCTGTTGCCTGAACAGAGATGCTTGGGGTATTCCTGCTCCAGGAATCTTAGGCCCTCCATCAGCCTCTCAGCTACATACAGAAGTCTCAGGTTTCGAAAGACGTCCTAAATGAAGCTAGATGCCTGTGCTTAAGGGCTATCAAATATCTACTTCCAGCTAAAGGACTGTCAAGCTGAAAGGCAGACATCTATGTTAGGAAAACCCAAAGCCAGCTGAGATGATCACATCCAGCTTTGTCATTCTAGATGCTTGCCCTGACTTCTCAGAGTCTAATTATCCTCTGAAGGGGGAACTAGAATTTTGCCAGGAATTTCTCCAGCTTCTCACTTGTTCCCGTAGGACTTTGGCCCTTAGCATCATCAAGATCTAAATATTGGTTCCAAAATCTTCAGATGTCATGGTCTGAATGAGTTTCAAGGAGTTGTATTTTTTGCTCTCTTTCTGAGATATAAGTTGGTTTGTGCTTCATGTTGCTTATGGTTTGCCTTGTCGGTAGGGAATTTATACTCAGAAGAGAACAGACCCCAAAAAAGTCAAGGAAGAGGTGGTGGATTTTGCACGTTTCAAGTGGCCTTTGCTGTTTTCTCGGTTTTATGAAGCCTTCAAATTCTCAGGTGAGTCAACAGAACACATGCTGGGATGGGTGGGACGGTCAAAAGCGAAAGGAAGAAGAATTAGGGACTCCACAGATAAGACCTAATGGACCATCAGGTGATCTGGTTTGAATACATTGCTTTTTGGTGCGTCCTCATTAGCAATGGCTCAAGCCATGAGTCTGCCATTATTTCTATTATTAAAAATAACTGATTTTTGTTATCTCATCCTTCTTTGAGACTTTTTCTATGTCGTACCCTTAAGAACTGATTGTATGTCTTGCCTTCAATCTAGGGCCAAGCCTACCTAAAAATGATGTGATTGTGGCTGTCAACTGGACAGGAGTGTACTTTGTGGATGAACAGGAGCAGGTTCTCTTGGAGCTCTCTTTTCCAGAGATCACAGCTGTGTCAAGCAGCAGGTAAACTTAGCTAATGTTCTACCCCTAAAACAGTATTTTTCTTGACTTTGCCTTTTGATACCATTATATTTCCTGTTTATATCTCCTGTAAAAACATAACTCAGAGGGGGAAAGCTGCAAGGGCAGAGTTTCACTTTGGCCACCATTAAAGCAGATGAATACACTTTCACCTCCAACAATGCAGAGGATATCCGGGACCTGGTAGTGACATTCCTTGAGGGACTAAGAAAAAGATCCAAGTATGTGGTCACTCTCCAAGACAACCCAAACCCTGGTAAGTAAAAGGTCCTGTCCAGTAGCAAATGCATAGGCATATTAATTACTCCAAAAAGACCTGCAAAAAAAAAAGAAATCATACAAACTAATGGTTGTTTTTCTTGTAGTGGGAGAAGAATCTGGGTTCCTCAGCTTCCTCAAAGGAGATCTCATAGTTCTTGATCAAGACACGGGAGAACATGTGATGAATTCAGGGTGGGCGAACGGATTCAATGAACGAACCAAGCAGAAAGGGGATTTCCCAACAGATTCTGTCTACGTCTTGCCTACTGTCACCATGCCTCCCCTGGAGATCGTGGTAAGCTGTCTTACAGAATACTTGATGCAAAGCCCGAGGAGGTCAGAGTCTTCCTGAGCAGCTTAGCTCTCAAGAGAGTCTTTCTGACACTAATGTGGACCAGTGTGGCTGAGAGAGGTGACATGTTTTCTAAGGTACAAGTGATCTGCTGTGATAGTATCTTAGGCTTTCTTTCTAGTCTCATTGCTTTGAAAACCATGAGATTATGACTTGGCATATCCATGAATCCTTTCACATCTTTCCAGCTGGCACAATTCCTTTTCAGTGTATTCAGGGTTAGAACAAACCACCACATGCATTCATAGAGCAGTAGGTTCCAAAGCACATTCTCTTCATTAGAAAATGATCCCCACTATGGAAACATTTGTTATTCTTTGTATTAGTGACAAAGAGTGGCACAGAGAAATGGCACTTTTACAGTTCTTACTGTCTATTGGCTGAAATTAGTGGGTTATTTTTATTCACTCATTGCCAGTCTCTTCATTTTGTAACTGCTTCAAGCATATGAGGTGACAGACAACTTTTCATCCCACAGGCACTGGTCACGATGACCCCTGACCAACGACAGGATGTTATCAGAACCTCCCAGATGGCAATTTCAGACAGCGAAGAGAGAGTGAAGCCATACACCTTGGAGGAATTTTCCTATGATTATTTTAGGTGATTTTTTTCAATTATCTTCAAAAAATACAGGAGTAGAAATCCATCTCCACATAGCTTGGGAATCAGTAATTTTTTGGCTACTGGAAAAGATTGTAACTATCTTATCCTCTTGTGTGACTGTAGAACAACAGCTTCCAGTTTAGGCCATGGCATGAGTTATAAATGTTCCACAGACAGGGTTTTATGAATTAGGTGGAGACATTTTCATCTCAGCTCCAAAGCATACCCCACAGCTGCATGTAGCCTACCAGACAGACCCCAAAACTGCCCTTTCTGCTCAGAGGGGCTGGCAGTTCAAAGAGGCAGACCAAGTCCTCTAGGATGTCTTCATCCTGGTGAGCTTGCTATACTGGGCAATATTCTTTCATCATTGCTGCCTGTCTCCCCACTGTCATCATCTTTCCTCTTGTGATTAGAAGGGGGTTTTTTTGTAAGAAAAGTTTGGGTATCAGTGCTTAAGCAGGGTCCAAAACAGACTTTTCTGAGCCCTAGAAAAGTCAAAATGGCTATGGTTTGGGTAGAACTGGAGCTGTATACTTGCTAAAATGTAAATTCCCATTTGGTTTCAGAGTTCATTAGTGAGGTGTTGTGAATAACCTTCAGGTGAAACTCAGGCCACACACAGTCTCTTTCATCTGTGTAACCTCTCCACTATTACTTTTCTTTGCCTTTGCCACCAGGCCTCCCCCTAAGCACACCCTGAGCAGAGTTATGATCACCAAGAGCCGTGGGAAGGACAAGCTGTGGTGTTACACCCGGGAGCCCATCAAACAGCCCTTGCTGAAGAAGATCCTGGGTAGCGAGGAGCTGTCCCAGGAAGCTTGCATGGCCTTCATTGATATCCTTTTACTGCCTGGTGCAGCCCTTGGGCAACAGGACAACGGGTCTGACAGACAAAGGGCAATCAGGCTCTTCAGGGACACAAGTGAAGCCCATAGAAAGCCTTCTGTCCCCTCTTAAGGGGGCTGTGTCACAGACTTGGAGATGGATGTGATTCTGGCATCTGTATTCAAGCATCCTTGAGATCTGAGGTACAGGGAACAAGTTATTATAGAATCATAGAATCATTAAGGTTGGAAAAGACCACTGAGATCATCTAGTCCAACCACCAACTCATCCTCACCATGCCCACTAAACCACTAAACTATTGAGTCTTTCTGGTACACACTGCTTAGTGGTTAACTCAACAGTTCTGTTTTGGCTTACTTCAACTTTCCAAGATGCATGTGCTGTAAAGGGAGTAGACCTAACCAGCATGGATGCAAACCAGTCCTCATGACCTCAGGGACAGGGTTTGATACCTGAATATCGCTTTACTTGGCAGAATAAAGACAGCATGGAGATAGGCAGAGTGCAAATGTAGATCCAAACTGTGGAAATGGCCTCTGTATTTTGGTGGCCTTTTCTCTAGGATCCAGACTTTATAGTCTGAGCAGTTCTATTGGTATAAGCCTGGTACTAATGTTACTACCATTACTGCTACTATCACAGCCACTTCTGTAGTCAAGTGTAGGTTGTCTTTTACCACATCATCAACAGAAGGGGTTCTCCAAACCTCCTGGTTAGCTAATCCTTAACTCCTGCCTCTCACCAGTGCTAAAGTATATGGGTGACTACCCATCCAAAAGGACCCGCTCAGTCAATGAGCTGACAGACCAAATATTTGAAGGTGCCTTGAAAGCCGAGCCTCTGAAGGATGAAATCTACTGCCAGACCCTGAAACAGCTCACTGACAACCACATCAAGTAAGAGTTGTCTGTTTTGCTTGTCCCAGAGACAGTAGCCTGTGTTGGGCAAAGCATGTCTGGAACATTTTTCCTCCCTTCTAGTGCATCCATGCCATGAGTTACTTTTTCTGTTCTGTATCTCTCCTAATTTAGGTACAGTGAAGAGAAGGGCTGGGAGCTGTTGTGGTTGTGCACAGGCCTTTTCCCTCCAAGTAACATCCTCCTGCCCCATGTCCAGAGGTTTCTTCAGTCCCGGAAATATCACCCATTGGCAGCTGACTGCATCCAGAGACTCCAGAAAGCCCTAAGGTACAACACCAAAAGACCTCCTCATCCCGACCATGTCACAGCATCCAAATATGCATGAGAAATAATAAGTAGGAGACATTTTGGTGATTGGAGGGACAGTGAAATCTCACAGCCTCTCTCTTCATTTAACCTAGACTAATTAAAAGTATGTCTGGTGGACGATGTTGCTCATTCTGTGGCACCTGCCTCCTCCTGTTTTTCAGGAATGGGTCCAGAAAGTACCCTCCCCATCTTGTAGAAGTGGAAGCCATTCAACACAAAACCACCCAAATTTTCCACAAGGTTTACTTTCCTGATGATACTGATGAGGTAAGTGGGATAGAAGGCAATTCTTAATTCTTGTCAGGATGGCTGTCTAAATTCTCACTAAAATCTCAGAAGAGATTTATTCTAATGCAGAAAAATTCAACCTTCCCACAAGTGTCTGAACCAGAGCAGTGTCAGGAAAACCCATTCTTCTCATAGGAGACTGGAGCTTAGGGGTCTGATTTCCTGCAGTTCACCTTTTCAAGACATGGGTGCAGAGTTGGCTCTCACTGGGGATTTTATAATATGATCTCATCAAGAGGGGAACATGATGTGTTCATCTCCATTCTCAGTGGTTCACAAACTTCGGCCATCAGTTATTTAGAACCTAGACTAGAATATACAGCTCACCAAGCTATGCCTAGCCAGGCACTCTGCTGGGGCTCCCAGTGACAGAGCAGGGAGCTGGCAAACAAGAAAATGCAATTATTCCTCATTCTTCTGACCTGAGATAACACAGAAATCATGATACCTGCACTCAGAAACCTCTCATTAAACATCTTACACACAAATAAGGCAGGTAGTGATATTGTTGCTGGAAGCAGTTAGGCATCTTCTTGAAGATACTGCCGTCTCGTGTTACTGACTGGTATTCCAGTGAGGCTTGCTCTCTCCCATCATGCCCTTAAGTACACCTAAATCCTTGCATTTCCAAAGGAGTTCATGTGAAAAACAGTTCATATCCATGGGAGGATGTGAACAGTAGCTATGTATGCCCATGTTTGTCTGTTACAGGGATTTTAAGAGATCTAGTGGGACTTCCCATCACTCTGCGTTTTGGTGGGTTTTTTTTGTATATGACCAGTAACAAGCATGACACTGCTTTATACACATACATCTGTGTGAGAGCAAGGAGAAAGAGGCAGAGAGAACTTCTACACTTGGATGTGGTCCCTTAGACCATGGGAGTCATCCAAGTGGGCTGACAAAGCCTTGTCACTATGGTACAACATGCATCTTTCTCAGTCTCATGAGATATAGAACATGGGTCCTGGTGTTCAGGCTAACAGGGTCGTGCATGTGGTGGGTAGAAGTCTTAATTCTTTGAACTGCTGTGAAATGAGTCTCCTTAAGCATCCAGAGAAAACCAAGTCACTGAAAATTCTAAGAACAGCTCAGAAAGTGGAAAATGGAGAGATATTATCAGTGAAGAAACAACTGGGACAGATCAGCCTGGAGGTCTCTCTCTCTCCTGTAGACAAGTAGATCTGGGATGTTACAAATGGATCAGAAAAAATCTCTTGCATTACCTTGGAAGTCCTACAGAAGTCAACACAGAGCGTAGATGTAGTATCCTGAATCACAACATTTCACCAATAGTATGGCTGAACTTCTACAAATGTGCCTTCCCATGTGCAGAGCCACAGTCCACAAAGTCACTGTTTTCATTGGTGGTGTGCACCTAAATCTCTTCATACATCTGAACTTAGAGTTCCTCAAAGAGAGCATAAAACAGAAATTAATCTTGAGGTAGCAATGATAATGTTCTTCCTTTCTTTGTAGGCATTTGAAGTGGAGTCCAGCACAAAAGCGAAGGATTTCTGCCAGAACATCTCCAACAGGCTGCTCCTAAAGTCCTCTGAAGGCTTCAGCCTTTTTGTCAAGATCTCTGACAAGGTGAGCGACCCACACTCACCTTATCGTGGTGCCAAAGCACTCAGTGCTTCATTTCCAGAGACTCAGTAGGTGTGCACTGCTGGAGCCAGAGCTATAAAACAGGTTGCCCAGAGATGTGGTGTTGGAAGTCTTGTCCTTGGATTCAAGGTCAGGCTGGACCAGGCTTTGAGCAACCTGATCTAGCTTGTGCATGTCCCTTTTCATTGCAGGAGGGTTGGTCTAGATGACCTTTAATGGTCCCTTCCAACTCAGTAGCCCCACAAATGAGATTAATTCCTCTGCAAGCAGTGCAGCATTTTTCTAAGTCAGATCTAACCTGCTAGAGGTGAGATTTGCAGTAGTATAGCCATGGTTACAGCAATCATCCTAAAAGGGAAAGTTCTCTTGTGTTGAGAACAGGTGACCTTAATACCTGATGATAACAGTGCAGTGTTCTTGCTGATTCAAGGACACAACCAGTACCATTCTATGTGCAGGATCTCACAGAGGAAAGAGGTAGAAAACCCAAGCCTGTTGTTGAGATGAGTTCATAAAAGATTAAATTAGGTGTTAGGGGGAAATTTTTCCCCCCATAGAGGGCAGTGGAGGCACTGGTACAGGCTGCTCAGAGAGCTGTGGTGCCCCATCTCTTGAGGTGCTCAAGGCCAGATTGGATAGGGCCCTGGGCAGCCTGAGCTGGTGGGGGGCAACCAGCCCACAGCAGAGGGTTCAAACTAGATGAACTTTAAAGTCCTTCCCAACTCAACTCTATGATTCTGTGATAAAGGACTAAGAAAAATGTGCAAGTGTAGAGCTGCCTTGGGCAACTGGAATAAATCTGTAGAGATAGTCATCATGGAGGGAAATTAATTGCTCCAGGAAAACAGGAAGCCACAATAAGGTGTAATGGGGGAAATTAGAGTGGTGGCTTTCTGCCATCAACAGTCTAGTCCAGAAGTCTAACTGAGACAAAGCAGTGAGCAACAACCACAGGAGGTGGGGCAGTGTACAGCCCTACCTGTGGCCTCTTGCTGCTTACTTGGTCTTCATAACCATGTACTGTGCCCACAGGTCATAAGTGTGCCCGAGGGAGATTTCTTCTTTGACTTTGTGAGACACCTGACGGACTGGATAAAGAAAGCAAGACCAGCAAAAGATGGTAACAGTGTCTTTTCTCCATTGTGGGTCACACACAGTCCTACTTGAGCCCTCTAGTCCTTACAAAGGAGGCTGACTGCCATTCGCCACATCACTGGGCCACTGCTGTGGCTGTGCTGACCCTGAGGACATCACCTGGGCGATGAGGAGATGGTCTGTCTGGTGCTCACAGCATTGTTCTGATATCTGCTCCTTGCTTCCTTCGTGCAGGTATAGTGCCTTCCCTCACCTACCAAGTGTTCTTCATGAAAAAGCTGTGGACCAACACAACGCCTGGAAAGGATTCGATGGCAGATTCAATCTTCCATTATTATCAGGTAGTCTGGGAATCTGATATAGCAGTGGAGACTTTGTGGGGTTTTAAGAATGGAATTGAAAGATTGTTTATGTGCAGATGAAGACTTGCATTAAACAGAACAAAATTCTCCCTTAAACAGAGAGCTACAAAGAGCAGTTGGGTTGCATGGCAAGGAGTGGCCTTCATGCATTTTAGGTAACCTCTTCAGCTGGGAATTGTGCCAGATATTCTTGAGCAAGCAGCAAGAAGTGGGAGAGTATGTCCTGCTAGCAGCCTCAGCAGGGAGGCCAAATTCAGAAGCATTCTGAAGATTATCTGCTCTTCCATTCTTCGAGATGAGCTGTGATGGCCCCAGAAGCCATTCAAGAAGCTGCAGCTTTTAGGCGCTTGCTGCTTCTGGGAAGAAAGAGACACCTGCATGTCACAAAGCTGTCTCATAGACAAATGCAAACACACGTATGTTCCCTGTGTTCCTGCCTTGATAAAGCAATTATCCCAATATGACCGTATCCCCTGATGCTTTAATAGTTTATTATTATATAACGATTTTTCAAACATCCTCTGGTAATGGTGGATTTCCAGTGACATAGAGGGTGAACAAGACTATAGATACACACATTAGTTATCCAGTAAAAGGACCACCCTGTGCTATGTAACAGGAGGCTTTTTTAGATCAGAGGTATTTAGACAACCTCCATTTACCAGCAGAGAATGAAGGTCTGGGGTCACCCTCTCCATCCCTGAACTGCTGTCTCTCCTACACAGGAGTTACCAAAGTATCTACGTGGTTACCACAAGTGTACACGGGAAGAGGTCCTGCAGCTGGCAGCTCTCATCTATCGAGTGAAATTTGAGGATGACAAGTCCTATTTCCCCAGCATCCCTAAGCTCCTGAAGGAGCTGGTGCCTCAGGACCTCGTCCGGCAGCTCTCTCCAGATGACTGGAAAAGGGTAAAACAGCAGCTTTATTCATATGTCAGCCTAGGCTTGGTAAAGCCCACCATCTTGTGTCACTTGTCTGATGTTCAGCGTTGAAGCAGTGTTGCCAGAATGAATGACCTGTGGTCCTTCTTGAGCCTTAGCAGAGCACAGCTCCCCATCCGCACCAAGAGGAGGAATTGTACCTGTGTGTTTGGATGGGCAAGTCTAGAATATAGAAGAATATAGATGTCTCACTGCCAAGAAAGAGTCTTATAAGTATTTTCTCTTTCCTAGGATTTGAACTCAACCATGTACCTAACCAACAGTTTGTTGGTTTCTCAGTAGGAAGTCCCTCAGTCCCCTCTGCTTCATAAATTGGAGATCAAAACTTACAGTCCCTACAATAGAGTTACCAGCATGGCTCATCAAAGAAAGGAGGACCTACCTTGGCTCCAGGTTTTGCTCCAGTGACCATCCAGTGGAAGCATTCATTGGTGCAGAGACTGGAATCAACACCTATATAACTTCTCTAGCTGTCTTCTTGGTGGCTGTCCCAAAACTTGCCAAAAAACACTCTATAGGCTAGCATTTAATGCAGAGAGAACTGTTTGTAAGTTTACCAAACACTGTGGTTTCTTAATGAATCTCAATGAAAGCCAAATTACTACGTGAAGCAGTTATGGTTTCTGGTAGGATAGACCATCTTGATGCTCCTTCCCTGGAGAATTCCATAGTGCTGGACAGTGCAAACCCTCCAGCTCTACTGTCTTCTCTGTTGCAGTCTATTGTGGCATACTACAATAAGCATGCAGGCAAAACAAGAGAAGAAGCCAAGCTTGCCTTCCTAAAGATTATCTTCAAGTGGCCTACATTTGGATCAGCATTCTTTGAAGTGAAGGTACTCGCCCTTCTTGGAGTTTTCCTGGGAGCTTTAGGCCAAGTTCAGAAGTTCATATCGTGGGGGGGTTCCAGGCATGCAGGCTTGTCCCAGTGTCTGGGCTGAACTGGACTGGGACTACTCCAATGAGACAGGGAAAGAATGTGAGATTCTCCATCAGTAAAGGTCTGATACAGTACTTTGTGACTGCCCTATCTCTTTACAATACTGAGACACTGTAGAGCACCATTGTATCTCAGTCATCTTTGGGTCTGTTCTCACAGCTGTACAGCTGAAGAGGCAAGAGACATTCTGTTTTGTGAAGGGAAAAGGGAACGTGCAGTTTTCCACGTGATGTGTCTGCACACACCATGGACCAAATCCGGGAGTACATCCTGTGCTGGCACAGGGCTGGAAGAGGTGTTTACCAACACTAATTAAACCAAAAGTAAAGATCAGAAAAGGACAGAGCAGTGTAGTATTGGCCAAAGGGTCCACAGCAGCAGGCAAGAGGAGGAGCAGAGTCCCAGACAAAGGGACTGGGTAGAAGATAATAAGTCTGGGTGTTTGCCATCCTGCCCTTTCCCTTCCATCCTGCCATCTTCATCTTCCTTTCCAATGTTGGGATAGTTTGACTTTTGGAGATGTTGAAGAGGAGCAAGGAACTTCATACTCTCTGTAGCTCAGAAAATTATCAGGTACACAGGAGATCTGTAATTATGACAGCCCAGACTATTACCAGTACCTTAAAGGTTTCTATGTTTATCTTTAAATCATTAACTGGATAGTAGTTAATGAGCCAGCAGATGCTGTCAGGAGAAGATAGTGAGGAAAAAGGAAATGATTTTGCATGACACTTCCCCTGATCAGCTCATCTCATCTCATTTCCAACAGCAAACTACAGAGCCAAATTATCCAGAAATCCTTCTAATTGCCATCAATAAACATGGAGTCAGCCTCATCGATCCCAAAACCAAGGTAAGACTGAGGTCTTCACCAGATACCCTTGAGCCAACAGCCCAAAGGCTGTGTTATTTAGAGATACAGGAGTTCTCATTAAGCCTAGTTTGAACAACTAAATAGCCAGAAAAGATCCTGGAGAAGAAGAATTGAGGGCAACAACTCTTTGAGCCCTGTAAATGGAGAATATACATATTACTTCCTTAATCTTTTCACAGGCATTAGGACTGGAGCTGGAGTACATGAGCTCCTACTAGGTACTTCCACAAGCCACATGGTTTTTCCGGAACAGCCATCCTCCACAAGCACTGGAGGATCCAGAGTCTTGCATTTCATTGCTGTTCCTATGAAGCCATGGTACAGTCTCACTTCAACAGACATCCTTGTTCTGCTTTGAAGGAAAGAGAACAGGGACATGGAAGGTCCCCATGCTCTTCATCAAAGTTGAGGCTCTTGTGTGTTCACTGTCAGCTTTGTGTTCCCACCAGGATATTCTCATCACTCATCCCTTCACCAAGATCTCCAACTGGAGCAGTGGCAACACGTACTTCCACATAACGATTGGCAACCTGGTGAGGGGAAGCAAGCTGCTCTGTGAGACATCCCTGGTAAGGAGGATTAAAGATTATGGCACACACTTAGAGCAAATTCTGACATTGGCAGGCCAAAATTAAATGCTTCCAGCAAGCTTTGTCTCAGAGATTCTCTGAGTTGCAGGTGGTCTCATAAATGAGCCCCCATAGTTTTTGTTTCTTCTGGATTTCAGCACTGTAAGGTTGTAACTACCTCCATAACAGCTTTTTTTAAAGATGGGCTAGACATCAAGTATTGGGATGTGTCAGGTATGTAAGGTCTCACCTCTGCCTGTGCATCCGTGCAAGGTTTTACCAGGGCTCTCATTGGGTTCATCATCCAAGTTACAGGCAAGCCTGAGGTGCTTGGGGCATTGCCACCCCATGAACATGGGATTCTTCTCCATGCCATTAGAGTGAAAAGCATAAGAAATTGTAATGTAACAGGCTGCCCAGGGAGGTGGTGGAGTCACCGTCCCTGGAAATGTTCAAGAAGCATGAAGATGTGGCACTGAGGGACATGGTTAGTGAGCATGGTGGGGATGGGTTGGGTTGGACAAGATGGTCTTTTCCAACTTTTGTGATCCTATGAAAGTAGATGTGAGTTGAAGGGGTGTACTTTTACAAAGGTCTTTTGTCAATCTTGTCCCTACTAACAGTCACAACAAAAAAAATAACTGCTTAGCAAATCTTAAACCCAAAGAATGAAGGATAAAAATTTCTGCCAGGTTTATTGTTATTAATTTTGGACATCCTGTTTATCATTGCCCATTTGAAAATCTACTCGCTTTCCAAAGCTCTGAACTTCAGTAGCATCCTGAGGGAGTTTCACACTGCAAATTGTTTGGCCTTTTGTCCTTGTGTCAGGGTCATGACCTCCAAGGAGAATGGTGAAAAAGGGGGGAAAAAAGAGGGGGAAATACACCTGGACACCCTTAAATCTATAACGTGTAGCAAGTGTACTGATGAGGAATAAGCCAGAGATTAAGTTTTGCTATAAGAACATGTAAGAACTTCTCTCTTTTTACCAGGGCTACAAGATGGATGATCTTCTGACCTCATACATCAGCCAGATGCTAACAGCCATGAGCAAACAGAGGAGTGCAAAGGGTAGCAAGTGAACTGCACGAAGCCGCTGGCACGTGGCCATGGGGCTAATTCACCATCTGAGGGCTGTGGGATACCCATGCAGCTGGGGGAGAACCTTTGCCTCCCAGATGTGGAAGATGAGCCGAACACCATCAGGGAGTTCGCTGGACTCTGACCTTGAGGGCTCCAATCCCACCACCCCTTCCAGCGAAGATGACTATCTCTGACCTCCCATCCTCCCTCCCCACCCCTACTACACCTGAACCTCAAAGAATTCCAGAGGACAACACTGCTCTCAGACAACGACTTGAGCGAAGATACTCTGGCAGGAGGTTTGCCTGAACCCGATGGCTGGCATCACAAAGCCTCTGGGAAGAGGATTTGTGTGTGTGTTCTTGTGTGTGTGGCTTGGTTTGGTTTGGTTTGTGTTGTGTGTTTTTTTAAGTGACAAGACAACAATTGGGATGCTAACACCTTTTGGTGAGCTTATGGACATTTTAGGTTTGAAGACAAGTAGCAGAGACCCAATCCTGGTAAAGGTGTCCATTGAACACCACAGGGCTTGTTTTTTGACATTAAAAAAGAATACACTGTGTTCTCAAGGACAGAAAGAGAAAGCAGGCTGGGCAGAGCACATTTTAACTAGGAATCAGAATAAACAAACCACTGATTGAACATGTTAGAATATTAAAGTGCTGTCTGTGCAATGCTGGAGATATTTAACGAACAAATTTTAAAGTTTTGTTTCTTCTTCTATTTATTTTTTAAAATATTAAAAAGAAAGAAATCTTGCATTTTGTGCCGATATCTGGACAATGCCTTGGGGCTGAGGGTGACCTGCAGGACAATCCCTCACCCAAGGATTCCCCTGGAAACATGACTGCCAGCAACTAAGGCACATCTGTCCCAGTTAAGGGCTCGGCTGGAAGTGAAGCGTGGAAGATGAATTACCTCCTTTTGCCTCATGTCCAGACAAATTCAGCCTGGGAGGATCTTTTCCATGAGCTTCAATATGGATGCGGGGATTTTGGAGTTCCCACTCTTGGAAGACTATGGCCAAGCCCATGTGCAGAAAGGATTCTGACCTTAACAGGGACTTGGACATCAACATTGGAAACAGCTAATGATTAGCTAATGATTTTGTTGTGCTTTTGTGTGTGTCACTGTATAAAATGGCTCTCTGTCAGCCCCAGCTGGAGCCTGAACCACTCACAGGCAGGGCAGGCCCTTGGTCTCAGTGAGCTTTTCCCTGTCTTTGGTTGGCCATACTCATCTGCTGGGTACTTGTCTCATCTTCCACCCAGCAGCATGCAGTGTGGAGCAGCTGGACCAGAGGTGGAACCTGCCAGCAGAGAGGAGGCTAACCCACATTGTGTCTGGGAGAACAGAGGGGAAGGAGTGTGGGGAGCCTTTCCAAAATCCAGGCTTTAAAGGATCAGGTGCCTGGGCACATGGTATCAGGAGCTATGAGAAGTGTCCATCAAGATCTGATGCTGTTGTCACTAATGCTGAGTGGCTCCCAGTAGATGTGGGAGAACTCTTTTGTTCCTGTGCATTGGGCTGAGCTCAGCTGCACTCATAGAAGTCATTACTGTATGGTACCATGAGTTGTTGGAGCTCAGCTGGGCTCAGTTCCTCAACACCATGGCACTGCTTGTTGAACCACAAGGACAACAGCATGTGGCTGGGATGCAGCAGTGATGCTGGACCTTGGTTTCTCCACCAAAACAAACACAGTGCTGCATGGAGACGTTCATCCACTGGACATAGCTGCCACGAGATCCCCTTCCTCCACCCACTCCCTGTCTATGGCACTTTGTTGATGGGATCGTGGTAACACCAGCTAAGGCTGCACTGGGAGCCTTGTTGCCTCCCCAACAACCATCTCCAATGCTCCTCCTCCCTCCCTAGCTGCCATGATATGGCTGACCCAGGGATCCAACCCACTCCAAGCTTCCATCATCCTTACCCCTGCCACCACAACTTTCTTGAGTTTCCAGCCATCCTTGCCTGTCCCAACAAGCTCAGTACACATCGTAGAAATGTTTTTCAGTGCTGCCCTGGGGAGCTTTCCCCCACAAAACTCTCTTGTCCCCTCATTCGCAGCTCTGTTGGCCTCCCATACCTATCACTCCCTATCATCATTTTGGGGGTGCTGGGACTCTGTGTGTGTGTGTGCCTGTGTGTCATATGTATTAGCATCTGCTGGCCTCTTTGTATTCACACTGAGCAATGTAACATGCAAAAACATATGTCCAAGTGAAATACTCTAATTAAAAGGCATAAAGTGGCTTGTGGGAGGCTGTTCTGCACTGTGTGGTTGTGGTATCTCCAGGGGTGGAAGAGTGGGATCAGGGCTCTCCGCCATTAGGGAGAGGACTTACTTACTTCTCTTTGTGTAGTGGGTCTCCTGGTGAGAATATCCAGTGATGGGGAGCATATCATCAGTGTGCCTTGGCATTTAAGGACTTCATTTAATGAGCATGGTAGTGATGGGCTGATGATTGGACTTGATGATCTTGGAGGTCTTTTCCAACCTTTATGATCCTATGATGCTATGCTAAGTGAAATCTTCTCTTTTTGGGCAAAACCCACTGGAGCCTTGGGAGTTTCCATTGTTCATCTCTAAGGCCTGGATCCTCTGCAAAGGCAAATTTTGAGCTGAATCTCTGGATATAGGAAGTGCTGGGTCTAGAGAACAAGAGGTAATGACCTTAAGTTGCACCAGGAGAGCTTCAAGTTAGATATTAGGAAAAACATCAGAGTGGTAATGCGCTTGCACAGGCTGCCTAGGGTGGTGGTAGAGTCACCATCCTTGGAGATGTTTAAAAACTATGGAGGTGTGGCACTGAGGGACATGGTTAGTGGGCATGGTGGGCATGGGTTGGGGTTGGACTTGGTGATCTTAGAGGTCTTTTCCAACCATAATGACTCTAGGATTGTATGAAAAGTTTTTGTGCAGAATTCAGACCACCAGCCACATGCTTAATGGTGTTACCAGGACCTGCTAACCAGAAAGCAACAAAAATAGTAGCTGAGACACAGCAGAGCTCAGGACAGCTGTTATGGGTCAGCCTGGGACACACTGAGGAGACCACAGCAGCCGAGGGACCACAGCCTGTCCCAAGCACATCCCTCACCTGGAGCACCCCATGGAGCACACCATCTCCCAGTTCAAACACTTTCAGCTCTCATTTTTCTGCTCATGCATCTGCACATGGGTGGTACCCACAAAAGCTGTGAACCAGCTATGGGTGCAGAGTACGAGGAGGGGATTTAACACCATCATTAGTACCCTCTGCATGCCCTATAGATATGGAGCTGCTCTACAGCAATCCTTCAGCTCTCTTCAGAGGAAGCTAGTGCCTTTTTGCATTTGTAGCCTCCAGAATACTCGAAAATTTCAAACTTGGAAAGGTTCAGCACTTCTCAGCAGCTTTAAGCTTGAAACCTAGCACTTCCCTTTCACATTTCACTTGTGATATAGGTTTATTTAGCAAAAACATTCTGCTGAATGAGGCTTATATACGAGAAGATGCCTGTGGTCCGATTTTGGTAAAGATTACTATGTTCTTCCCCTTTCCTTGTCTGCTGGAATAAGAACAAAAGAGGATAGGAGAGCCAAAATGTATTTAAAGTTGCACTTGCAATTTACAAAATAATAATAATTGTTAAAAAGTGTTCTTATTAACTGTTCAAGTAGAAATTTATGGCTTAAACCCGGGAGATGCTCAGCTCTCCTTTGCAGAGCAGAGTATAGTTTTCCTTCCCCGTGTGCCACAAGCCACTGGGAGAAATGAAAATTGAAATAAATCCCAGGATGCAGAGCAGGTATAAAGACCTTCTGCAAGGGAAAAGAAAACAGCACATTTGGTGGAACCAGTTCACATGCAACAAAATGAAGAAAAGTGTTGTGATCTTGGTTGTAGTCCTCGTAATTACTTGGCCAAGGCACCAAAACTCCTTTTGCGTTCATGGGGAATGAAAGTCAGGGTGAGGAGGCTGTCCCACTTGGACTAATGGAAGGACTAGAGGAAGGAAAAGAAAAACTTAAGCTGCCCCTGTCATATTACAGAATGTTACAGACCCTGGTGAACCATCCAGCAGCACTTGACCATCATGGTGGGGCTGGTGTGCTCTTGGGCTGGAGAAGACCTGTGAGGAGGAAGGGACTATGGGGACTGGGGAAACAAGGGCAGCCAAGGACAAGGAGGACCAGAGGGTGCTCAGGATGATTACCCTTTGAGCTGCCAAATGGTGGTTACTATATGGGTACTGATAGGGAGGTTTAACCATCTTACTGTGGTGCACAGCTCACAGCTGCAACACCATGTGTGCTCCCCTTCATCCTTGGGATCCCTGCCAGGCATGAGATGATGAGGAAAGCAGGGGGAGAACTCAGTGCTCATCTCCATGAGGACCACGATGACAAATGACTCCTTCTTGACAGGAGACCATTGATCCCTCTTGGCAGACTGGATTTGCACTGCTGGAAGAGTCAGCAAGGGATGCTCCAATCTCTGGATCTCAGCGAGATGGCAGCTCTGCATCCTCCCTACCCACATCAGGCCATGACGGTTGGCATGTTGCTAAGCTCTGGAAAAGAGGGCACACAGTAAGCTATCTAAATACTGAAATACCGAGACAGCCTGGTCCTAAATGCTTGCAAACAAGGTTGGGTCATTTTGTCTGCTTCTTTGGTTCAGAAACCTGGAGCATGGAAGCATCTCAGAGGTGCCCAGAGATGTGGTGGATGCCCTGCCTCTGGAGACTTTCAAGGTGAGGCTGGATCAGGCTCTGGGCAACCTGATCTAGCTGTGCATGTCCCTGTTCATTGCAGGGGAGTTGGACTAGACGACCTTTAAAGGTCCCTTCCAACTCTAAGGATTCCATGATCTCCAAAACATATTGTTAATACATATTATATAATATAGCATCTAATATATATTAGATGTTTGCAGACAGTGATAAGATGCATCTTGACCTTCTTTCTCATTGCATAAATCCATCTCTTAAACACCCCAAGCTCCAGCCCTGACCAGGTTGGTGGCCCCCCTGGGCTCAGTCCTGTATGAGCACCATCACCAACCCGTCGGTTATGCTCCACAGAAACCTCCCCAAGCAGAATCCAACTCCTGCCCCTCCTCACTCACTTACCTGTCCTGAACTTGTTGTAGGTGCCACTCTCCAGCATCGGGTCACCTTCTTGGGCACAGCAGGAGAAGCTCCGCTCTCGCCACCTGCAAGGGGCAAAGTGCCTGGGTCAGCTCCCTGTAGCCCTGGTCACCTTATTCTCCTTCGTTAGGGCTGGAACTGCTGAGGTATTTGGGGATTTGATCAGCTTTTTAGTGAGAAGGAAGCCTGGTGCATGCCTGTGATGCTTAAGTATCCACACTTCACATGAGCAATAGCATTTTGAGGGCAACTTTGTGACTAAGCCTTGTTTCCTAGGAAAGATTTAAGGGATTACAGTCCTTATTTTGCAGCCAAAAGACATCTAAAAATCATGAGTTTGGTGGACTCATGAACCTGATAAACCAGATCACAATAGGTCCCCTAGGCACAGCTGATGGCCCTGTGCTCCCAGAAGCACTGGGAATGCCCTTCCTGCAATGGCAGTCCAGAAGAGGCTTCTGGGATGGATCAGAACCATTTTGCAGGGTCCTGGGAAATGCAAAGACAACATGGAGAAGCACATGGAGGGGAGCCTGGAGGAGATGGGGATTGGAAGATCTAGAGATGGTAATAATGTATTGCATTGGTGTACTCATTTCAAACCATCTGCTGCAACTTGCAGCCTTGGAAGCAAAGTGAAAGATGCTACAGCAGGACTTGGGTCAGGACTGCAGAAAGCAGAGCAGGGTGAGTGGTTTCTGATCCAGTCATGGTGCACCCAGCACCCTGATCCAAGTTTTCCCAGTAATCAAACATAGATAAAGTCATGGACAGCACAAAAGCAAAGAAAACACAGTGCTTGGCACACTCAGGTGTTTTCAGCTGGGAGGATGGATTTCCTCACTGACTTTGATACGTGTAGACAGAGAGAAATGGGGTGCACAAATATTAACAATGACAGCTTTCCACCTAATGTCTAAAGTCCTAATATCTAAAGTCCTAATCTAAATAGTGAGAATAGAAAAATCAATTCCTTTTCCAGTCCATCAGCTTTGATAACTTACTTCTGTTGCTACTCTAAACCCACCACTTCTATATTGAATCCTTCAGGTAGATGAAGCCTGCGTTGCCAGAAGGAAAGAAAAACATGAAAGCAAGCAGGAGAGGTTTTTGGAGATTTTCAGGGCACATTTATATATATTTTTTTCTAATTCTTGAAGAAGAGCAGTTTTAACCCTTCAGGACACCATAAGCATCCCTCCATTCCTCTGACAAGGGAAACAGATCAGGTTAGAAGGCAGTGGAGCCAGGAGTTGGACACAGCGATCGTTATGGGTCCCTTTCAACTCGAGATATTCTATGATTCTGTGAACTCAGTAGTTACCAGTGCAGAGCAAAGATGAGTGAGATGAGAAGCACTGAGGCCAGGTCTGTCAGGATCCACATGATGCTGTACTGCCGTGGTGTCTGGAAGAGAAAAACAGAGAATATGTCCAACACCACGGATACTGAAGCACGCAAAAAAGCTGCTCGAGCTCCTTCTTGCTGCTTGGCCATGGCAATTCAGCCCCCTGGTGTGCATGTGAAGTGGTATCCTTCAGGTGTTTTTAAAGCATTTGGAAGCATTTGGAAGTGGTCACCTGCCATTGGGTGTAGGTGCCATGCCACCATCCTTTGTAAAAATAGATCTGTTGGGTGTCCAAGGAGATTGGATTGCATTGCAGTGAATACAGCAGGGACTCCTTTTTTGTCCCTAAAACATTAATATCAGCTGATGGCATCTGGTTCCCCCTGCAAAACTGTCCTTGAGTGAAAACGACTGAGGGGCTGGGGTAGCTCCTGCTTTAAGCCTAGGATTTGTCCTCAGATTGGACCTCACCCACCCTCAGAAAGGATGAAAATGATACAGTTTTCTGGATGAGAGATGGGAGCATTTTAAAATCCACTTCAAGAGTGTGAAAACAGTTATTCCAAGTGGTAACCTTTATGATGTAGGGACTCTGGTGAGACCATGGCACTCCTCAGCCATACAGATTGTCAAAGGCAGAGTAGAGGATGGACAAGCAACATGAAAAGCTCCTCCCAGCAAGGAAGGGTTGCCTCTATGCTTTTTTCCCTTTGGCTTGTGACATCTGACTGAGTTTGAAAAGGAATGTGAGAGTTCCTGGTCATTAGGAACTCCTGACTGCAGTAAGGTTCTTCAGAATCTCAGAAATTGAAATTGCCATGCAGTAACCACACATGCCCTCAAAGCCCCCTTCCTTTGTCTTTACACAAGTCTCACTACGACTTGCTTTCCTTCATTGCCGACACAGACGCAAAGTCCTACCAACCAGAGTGCTTTTCTAAGGGCCATGAAAAAACAGGAGCTGGGGATGATGATAGCTGCAGTGGCTCACAAGAACCAGACTCATGTTCAGCCTCCTTTATCCATGAATGAATTGGCCCTTGATCTCTAAAGGTAACCATGAACATCCTCCCCCCCATTTTGCACCCCAGGAACAAGGGAGGACTACTGCTTACCATGAGGAAGAGTGGCTGGCTGAGGTTCTTCAGCGTGTGGACAGCATTCGTGGTCACAGAGTGTGCCCCAGAACACCAGGCCAGGGAGAAGAGCCAGGGCTCATTGATCACATAGAAATTGGTGGTGATGTTTGCCTCAGCATATTTCCTTTAAAAGACCAAGAGGCAATTGCCTTCATTAAGAAAAGCAAGAAGGTTAGTACTTCCTTTGGGCTGAATCAAGGAGAAATGGCAAATCTGTATAAGAAAGATTTGCTTTAGGACTTAAATAAGGAACAAACAGGAAGCCCAACCAGCCAATTTGATAACAATTGACTAATACAGAGTATCTGGTCTGCTGCAGGCAAATGTAATTCATGTCTAAAAGAGTAAAACTTTGTTTATCCCTCTGGCATATGAATCAGTCATAGATCCATAGAATGACTTGGGTTGGAAGGGACCTTAAAGCCCATTCAGCTCCAACTCCCTACCATGGATAGGGACACATCCCATAGACCGGGTTGTCCAAAGCTCCATCCAACCTGGTCTTGAACACTTCCAGAGATGGGGATTTTAAATTCTGCTGTTTCCCAGGATTTAAAATTCTGGGGAAGATATCATTAGGAAAACATGAATATTGTTAATATCCAAAGGGTTCAATTTTTTCTTTTAATTATTTTTAATTAGATGTCAATATTTTCATAAATAGGACAGAAAGTCCTATTTACAAAAGGAGAGTTGGACAAGTCAGATATTTAGCGTGGGCTTTTAAGGCTTTTTTTTTTTTCTTTTGTCTTTTTTTTCTAAATGGAATAGAGCCATTTTGGAGCCTTCTGCTATAAATGTGCAGCCTTCCATTGCACAAATTACACTGCTAGTGTATCACAAGCAGCAGAGCACTGGTAGCTATGGTGACAAGAAATTAAGGCTCCAAAATACCATCTGTGAAAGGGTGATGGTGTCTGGCCACAGCATCATGCATTCACACTGATGTTTGTGGAGGCCATAGGAGGTTTAATAGTTGTTTGTTCTCCATGGTTCAGTGTTAGAGATGCTGGGGACGGCATGTGTAAAAGGACAAGAAATCAGGAGATACTTGTGTTCTACCCAGAAGATCCCCAGATCTTTGGAGGTGTTCAAGAAACATGTAGATGAGGTATTTAGGGACATGCTTTAGTGGGCAATATTGGTGATAAGGGGACAGCTGGACTAGATAATCTTAGAGGTCTTTTCCAACCTTATTGATCCTATGATTCTATGATTTTATGACCCTGGTTGATTAAATATGGACTTGGACTTGGGTAGGGAGGGGATTGGGGTTCATTTATGCCATCTTTTGGCCATCGTCAAGGTCAGTAGTGGGAGTGAATTAAAGCCCTTAACCTCCAAAATGCAATAGGGATGGCCGCTTACCACCAAGGAGTACTTTCTAAAATGCTATCGATCCCAGAGTTGGTCACTGGAGGGAGACATTGCCACACATACGAGGCAAACGTCCTCTAGTCAGACCACAGACTGCACTTGGGGCTGAAACTGCAACCTACCGAATATCTTCACTGGACATTTCGGTGTAGGCCAGGTTGAGTTTGACAATATTGTCCATCAACAGATCTTCAACCGGGGCCTTACTGCCCATGGTCTGCTGGAAGCCAGGAGCAACAGACTGAACAAAGGACCTCATGTCATTCTCCAGCCACAGGACCTGCAAACAACAAGAGGACCTTGTGAATTCACAGTGAACTAACTAGTAATTGTCATGCCCTTCATTCAAATCTGGTAAAGATAAGGTCTTGAGGGGCTTAACCCAGCCTGTCAAATTACATATTTCTTGCAATTATCAAAGAACATTTATTTGCTGGGTTTAAACTTGCTTTTTGACGAAAGTCATTTTCATCAAGAAATCAGTCTTCAGTGTTCCTTCTTATCATCTGGAAATCACTGAACATTTCCCATTGCCCTAACAAAAGACGCAGTGTTTGAAATGAATTAAAAGGCAGCTTTGGTAAATGGGAAAGGCAACAGAAAGTATTCTCTTATCCCTTTCCCCCAGCATGGGAGCAGACACGGATCTGCTAAACTCTCTGGAAATCAGTGGACACATAACCTGGTTCACATGGATTCAGCATGTATCCTAACAGAGTGTTGCCTGGGGAAGGAGGAAGGCAATGAAAGCTCCCAGCTGCTTTAATTTAAACCAGGAGCTTCTATGCAATATATAAAGTAAGTATGAGTGGCAGAGAGTTGGCTGTCAATTATCACAATGATGAAAGAACGCAGTGTTGACCCCAATATCCCAATTCAGTGAGCAACAGAATGGGATATGAAGGAGAGTGGCCACCCTACCAGGTGGGGTCTGATCCCCGACTCGTTGAGGATGACTTCCAGGGTTCTGTTGATCCATGAATTCCTGTAAGGATGTTTCTCTGGAGGACGGTAGAGATCAAATATCACAAGTTTATTCTGACTGTCTGCGAGGCGTAAGAAATTACTTAGCTTGTAAATTGACTGATTCATTGCCTGGTTTTGATCTGCCCTGGACAGGGAGCCCATGCATGAAAAAGGTTTGTCCTAGAAACAAGCAGATACAAAAAGGAAATCAATCAGCCAGTCACGTCTGGGAGTCTGCTGCATGAAAACAGGTCATATCTCTGTGGAGGAAAAAGTTTGTCATCAGCCCTCAACAGGGCAGGATATTCTATTTTACTTAGCCCTTCTACCTGAGAAACAGGGACAACTAACCTAGGCTGTGATGGCACTGCTCCTGGGACCTGAACTGTCTAGTTCTCAGCTAGCCCTGCTGTGCTTCTCTGCCCCACCACGTTAGCTACATCACACACAACACCTTGCACAAGTTGTGTTGGGTTGATGGCTAGACTCGATGATCTTATGTTCTTCTCCAACGTAAATTGTCTATGATTCTATGATTCTAAGTAGCTGTTATCTTCTTTCTCCAGCATGTCAGTTCTTCTGCTGCCATGATAAAGAGCCTCAAAAAATCACCAGCCAAATATAATAGGTCTCCAAAGCCTAAAATCCAACTGTACAAAACAAGAAGACCCTATAGCTTAAGGATCTCTACTGACTTTGTTCTGGCTCAAACAGAAATTTCCCTCCTAATATTCATCCTAATAAGTAGTAGCCAGCTGGTTTCTCTTCTACAATCAATTGATGATGGACCTTTATGGTGCTTACCTTTAGGAACCATGCTCCAGCATTCAACTCTTTCAGGGCATCCCAGGAGAACAACGCTGCATTTTGAGCAGTGTCATTGGGATAGACCTCCTTGATGTTGGTTGTCCTGCTCAAGGTGCTGTCATGCATGAGAAAAGGAACACCATCATAGCTGTTGGAGAGCAAGAATTCAGGTCACTTGGGGTGCAGTTCACTTAGGGCACAAGCAGAGTCATGCTAGGCAAGAGCAAGTTTGGGCCACCAGAAATGTAGCTGTGTGACCTCCCTCAGTACAGAGAGTGAGATAGAAACGAAATATGACACTCAAAACACCAACCAATATTGCTGGCTGACCCTGGGGACTTGGTTTCCTCAGGGGCAGAGTAGAGATAGTGCATTTATTCCTGCCAGCCCTAAAAAGGTGGATATGATATGATGTGAAAGGCACATTTTGCAGATGCCAGAGTGTTCTGGTGTTTTCTAGGATAGATAAAACCCTCGTAGAGGTCTGCAAGCCAGACTAGGGTAGGAACTGCCTTTATATGCTGCAAAGTATTTAAGATATAGTATAGAGATGATCATAGAATCATAGAATGTCTTGGGTTGGAAGGGACCTCAAGGATCATCAAGCTCCAACCCCCCTGCCACAGGCAGGGCCACCAACCTCCGCATTTAACCCTAGACCAGGCTGCCCAGGGCCCCATCCAACCTGGCCTTGAACACTTCCAGGGACGGGGCATCCACAGCCTCTCTGGGCAGCCTGTAATGATGATGTGGTAATGTGTTGACCATGGCTATGATGGTGATGTGTTGACAGTTGGACTAGATGATCTTAGTGGTCTTTTCCAACCTTAACGATTCTATAATTCTATTATTTAATCAATAGCTACAACTTACTGACTTGCCCAAGAGTAACCACGCCCCACAGTCTCTGTCATCATATGTCAGCTGAGGGACCCCATCAGTAAAACCACATTGCCTGGAACTACACAGTTCTAAATGCTCTTAGAAGCAGCATGTGCTTTGCGAGGTGTAATGTTGTCGGCTTACCTAATGGTGACATCTGTTTCAAGACCATCCGCACCATGTTCAATTGTCTTCTGAAATGACATCTCAGTGTTTTCTGGGGCCAGCTGAGGAAAGAAATGGCCCATGAGCAAAATGGTCTTAGATACACTCTGGAGAACTCTTCAAATACATTCTCTCTCCTTGTAATACTTCTGTTTTCTATTAAGGTATCACCATTTTCTTGATAAAGTCTCCTGTTTCCTTGGCTACCAAACCCGTCTTTGTCCCTCAAGAGCAGTGCTGTCCGTGTTAGCAGAACCAGAGAGTGATCCCTTTGGCATGCAATTCCAAACTGAAATACCTCCCCTTCCACCCTCCACCGATTTCTTAAGGGAAAAAAAAAAAAATAAATAAATAAATAAAAGGAAGAAGAAGGTGATGACAAAGGTAGCAATACAGAAGATAAAGAGATGTACAACAACTCCCCCACACCTACCATTGGTGCTCCGCGGTGTCCGATGAGAGCTGGCTTTGGTCCAAGTGTCCCCACCTCTCTGATGCAAGGAGAGTACATCCCCAGAGGTATCAAGAAAAGAAAGAGAAGGATAGCCAGGTATGGACCAACAATTATCACCTGAACAACTGAAAGAATTCGAAGGAGGAAGGCTAGAGTTAATCCATTTGGTAACATATGGGTTCGCCTTGCAGCTTGACTCTTAATACAGCCCTCCAGCTAAGTACCTGCTGGGCTTTACCCCAACCCTTTTAACATCTCTTCTTTCTCCAGATTTTCACTGTCTCTACAATCAATGAAATCCAGGAGAACAAACTGGTCAAAGAAGGTCTTGGGCTGTCCAGGTTAGGACTCAGGTTTTGTGCTGCAATTACATCACACTATGCCTTCAGGCAAGACACAGCCTTAAATTCTTTTTCTTTAGAGGTGGAGCAATGCTATTTCCCCCAGCTATAAAGAAATTGTCCTCAACAGAAGGATGCTATTTTTTTTTTCTTACTCAGATAAGAACAAGTAACATTTTAAAGTTTCGTTCCCTATGAAAAAATGAGGAGGAACCTTTCTCCTTCAGCTGTTCTCCATTCCCTTAAGGTGAATGAATTCCTAGTTCATTCAGCTTGCTGTCAGTGACTTCTTCCATGTGACACACAGACTCCTACAGACCCTGGTTGCATGGGCACTGCATCTCAGAAACCTGCTAACTCATAACCTACAGGCTTCTCTGGTGCGTGTTGACAAGTTTTACTTAAGAGTGACCCTTCTCTCAAAGAAAGGAACTGTTCCTCTGGGAATTGAACACCTATGAGCATTACTTATCTGGTTGGGTACCACCATCTCTCTGCGCACTCCAGTGGCTCTGTTCCCACCAGCACATTTTGTCTGAGGTAAGTGGTTTTTGTTACAAATTAGATATATGAAGAAACAGGGTCAGATAAGAGTGCCCAGTGCCAGAGCCAGGCTCTTCTGTGGTTGTTTCTGTCTCCTGGCCCTGCCCTTAACCACACTTCTCAGAGTTAGACTGGAGCTCTCTTTTGGATAACACCAGGTAAGGAAAACAAATTTCCTTACCAATCAGTTAGAAAGTTCTTTCCCCTATCTCACTGGCTTCTCCTAAGATTCTCTAGTCTGGATTGACTTTCTGAGACTTGAAGCTGAGCACAGCAAGCAAAGGTCAGCTTGCTTTCTCCTGCAGGTGACTGACCAAATTTCCATGCATGCCTCAGAACATGGGGATTTCTGTTTAGCTTTTTATCCTCAAGGCTGGTAGCTACCTAGATAGAGGCCAAAACTCTGCAAGACAGTATGCAAATCATAGAATCATACAATCATGAAGGGTTGGAAGAGGCCACTCAGATCATCAATTCCAGTTGTCAGCCCATCACCACCATGCCCACTAAACAGTGTCCCTAAGTGTCACATCTACCCTTTTCTCAGTAATGTATATGGGCAGACAGACTGGACAGTGCATTACCCAAACTCAAGCCCAACAAATTTCCCTGAAATACTCAAAAACTAAAAGTCATCTCCAGCTGGAGCATGGATATGGGAGGAAAGGGCTCTTTCACATTTGTTTTCCCACACTGACATGCATCTTCTGTCATATAGGGAGCAGGAAGCAGAGTTACTATACCTTTCTTATCTGCTCTGATGGCATGCAGAGCCATGGGCCAGGAGAGGAGGACCATGATGGTTATCGCCCCTATGTGGAGATATGGAGCTGTGATCTGGCAAGGAGAGAAAAGGATTTTATATAAAGGGTCAAGTGCGGATACAGATGGAAAAAAAAGCCCCAGCATGACTATACCTTCCCACATGACTCCTCTTCTCTCCCACACCTAGGCTGAATCCACCAAGCACCCCAAAATTCAGAGAAGAAAGATGTGCCCCCATCCAGGCTGGTGCCCCAGAGTGCTCCTCACTTTACTATGCAGCTCTCCTTTCTTCTATTCAGCTGAAAGGGACAAGGCTATCCTTGTCCATGAGGGCTTGGCAGGCAGCCACCTTCACCACCATGCCATAATTCATTAACATCTTCCAGACAGCAGTCATTTTAATCCAGTCTAATTCAACCCAATCCCATCCAGGTAACAGCCATGTCCAATGCAACTAAGTCTTTGAACTAATGGCAACAAACCTGAGTTTCCTAAGCCTTTCCTATTGCTCTGTCCATGCCTGGTTCTCTAAGATTGAAAGGCTGAAGAAAGTAGAAGTCATTGAGAGATTCTTTGTGTGTGATGCTGTCTGCTCTGGACACTTGACACTTCCTCCGATGAGAAGCAGGATTCGGTTGTGTAAACAAAGGTGTCATCTGAGATGTCTAGGATATCTGAGATAGTAACACAGGGCTAAAGGACATGACATGGGATCTAGAAGAGATGCATGTCCTTTGGGAACAGCAGCAGGAGGCCAAATGAAGCATCTCAATGGGTATGAGCACTCAAAATAAACAACACCTGTGGGGAACCCCAAGGTTCTTGTGTCCCCTTCTCCTCCTCCCCTGGAGTCTGTGCAGAGGAGAAACTAACATTTTCTAATTACCTTTGCCAGTACCTTAGCCTAGGGTTACCAAATTGTAGGGTTCCACAAGGACTATGAGAAACTGAAATAAGTCTGGGGCTACCAGCTGCTTCCTCTTCTGGTCCCTTTGCATTGCTGTCATAATGCTCACAGACAGTAAGTGAAGTGGGAGTGATACAACCAAGTAATACCTTCAAGGCAGCTCCGTAGTCAAATGCTATAACTTCCTCCCTCCTGGTACATGTGGGGACCCACATGCTACAACACTAAGCAGCAGTGGAGCAGATCTTGCCTCCACTTTCAGACCTGCTGAGAGTTGTGACCATGCACTCTGACCTCCTGCATCCCACAGGTCGTCCCACCTTGCACATTCCCCACCCACTCCCTAAAATCCTCAGTGCTTTGTCCTCTTGTGATTCACTATGACTTCCCAAAACACATTACATAAAACAGTTAGCTCAAAACCAAACTTCAGAAAACCAAACTTCAGGTCTCAGCTTTATTTCTTCCAGTAGGAAATATTAACTTATTAAGTCATAATAAAGGTTTATGCAAACCTGAGTAGACTGCCAGGAGAACCCCTGTGAAAAACATTCACCATATGGAATTTTCCATTGATTACCAAAAAATACTTCTAGAAATCAGTTGTTTTGTTTTGTTTTTTTTAAACAGTCTCCAAGTCCCTCTTACCTGGAATGACAGGCGGACTGTTTTCCATTGATCTCCCCAGAGTACAGACAATATGAAGATGGCTGTGATAGAGAAACCCAGGACAAGAAAAGTCCCAATCTAGGGAGACAAAGAGAACATGAATAAGCTTGAATATTTCTGCATAGGACATACAATTCATTTGCCTGTCAGACTTATTTAAGCAGTTCAGACTCAATAAATTTGGGATGCACAAGCTTGAGTACATCAGTTTGGAAACATCTGATGGGACTAAAATCAAACTGATAGTGCTATAAATTGGATTTTCTCTATGACAAGATTCATTTCAAGAGTTTGGTACCCAACCTGAGTCAGCTCTCAAGATTCCCTCTAAAATGAATAGAGAAAGAGGGGTATTTCCAGAAGTGGTCTCTTTCCACTAGCTTTATAATGAGAGACATCTCTCTCTGTGAGCTGGTGTATATGGAGCCTAGATGATCCAACATTAAATCCTTTACCTGTAGCTGGCTGAACTCAGAAGTGATGAATTGAACCCAAAAGACACATTGTCACAGTTTTCTTATGCTGAGTTGCTTTGCAAAGAGCTTCTGGAACTGCAAACACTTGAGACGAGTATTCATTTCTTAACTAAAAGAAGGAGTAGTTCATTCTGTTCTTTGACTACTTGCCTAGTTTGGTACCAGAGCAGTTATGACAGTATGCTGTTCTTGGCACATCATCTATCTTCTGGGCACTACATGCTAGTTGGACCAAGATCCAAACCACTCTTCAGGGAGATCCTATACATCAATGTCTTAACGATCCGTCCCCAATCTAGACCACTCAAAGATAGATTCCTAATATTGTTCTATGTCTTTCTAGTTCTTCAGAAAGCCCATTTTCATCAGCAAAATGTTTATTTCCCTTACTAAAATGAAGAAGCAGGATCAAGCATCATCTCATTCAACTATTTATTTCCACCGCAAAACTTGTCATCATGTTACATTCTTCCCTAAACTGCGTGGCTAGGGGCTCCTTTTTGAAACGTCTCACTTAACGTTAAAGAATTTCTTAAGAAAGGTGACTTCTACCCCTGCCCAGGGAGGTGGTGGAGTCACCATCCCTGGTGGTTTTAAAGAAAAAGGCAGATGTCACATTGAATGACATTGTAGGCGTGGTGGTGATGGGTTGATGGTTGGACTAGATGATCTTAATGGTCTTTCCAACCTTAACGATTCTATGATTCTGTGATTATGCACAGTTCTGTGGCAACAGATTCCTGAGGGTTTGCTTCTGTACCTTCAGAACTCCAGGTGACATTTCCAGAACTTCTCAAAGACAAAAAGGATGCCTGGAAATGACAGATTTCTGTTCTACAGAGAAAGCAGCTACTGCCAGCAGAGGCTTATGCTGTGCTCCTCAGCAAACTCCTCCTTTGTCTTTATGCTACCACACGTGGGCACGTCAAATATAGACATCCTCACCTGAATGAGTCACTGCAGGCTCCTTTTATAGTCAGCAAGGAAAAAAAGGTGGTTTAGGTGTGATTCATCTCATCTTAATTTAGATACCTGTGACCAGCTGGATGATTTGCGTCTTCAGACAGTTTGTTTCCCTCATCCAAAGGGAGCCTGGGGTGACCAGCTCAGGTGGAAACATCGTTCTCATGGATATCTAAAGCCTCTTGAAATTAACCTCTTCCCTCCCTTCCGGCTCTCCCATAATCTAAGCAATTTTGCATGAAGAGTACACCACAGGTTTGATGTTTAAAACATGGATTAGGGTTACCAGAAAGCCCTGACTCTACTCACCTTGTGACTCCAGTGCAGGTACAGCTGCTGCCCTTCTGCGAGCAAACACATTGCTAGGACCTGGAAAATCAAGAAGACATAGTTGGCATCCTGGCATAGGATGATAAAGTGTGTTTAGTGAGGCACTTCTGGAGTGATTTTTGCTTTGGAAAGTCATTTTATGCCCTGCTGCACAACGGAGAGGATGGAGAGCAGGACAGATGTGTGCTGAGAAATGTTTCTTGCCACAGTAAATAGGCTCCTGAAATGACCAAGCACACGACAAAGCTGCCCTGTGGGATCAACATCTCCTCTGAGCTCTTTGGTGCACACACTTTGTGAATATAAACTCTGGTAGAGGGGATATAGCCAGCATCCATGACATGAACCTTGCCTGCTTTCTATGTATTTGTTGTCATTTAGAGGCGTATCATCCATGGGGGATATAGCTCATGGAATAATTAATGTCTCAAAAATAAAATAAAGCAAAATAAAAATACAGACCAGAGTGCAAAGGAGACCACATATTGACAGCAATTACAAGGAATGCAAACAGGCACATCTCAAAACATGGACATCTACCACTGGAGATTCAAAACCTCTACTTCATATTGAGTTAATTTCTAGTCATCATCTGCAGCCCTATGGCTGGCATGTTCCTTTTCCTGGTGGGATACATGGGGAGGGCTCCCTTGAGGCACAGTGCAAACCCCAGTCAGGACAAGGGACAACCCACAAGGCCTGGAACACTGAGAAGTAAGGTGTGAGGAAAACCAGTCCATGGATTTGCTGGAAATTTTCTTCTGTGCTCAGATAGCTGGGTGGCTGTAGCACTCTCCCCAGCAACTGTAAGGGACAGTTTGGGGATGTCATTGATGGAGATGTTAAAGAGCACCATTCCCAGTACTGTCCCCCTGAGGGACACCATTGTCACTGATCTCCACCTGGACATTGAGCCACTGACCACCACTCTGAGTACAATCTCACAACCAGTTCCCCATCCATCAAAGAGTCCACCCATCAAATCCATATCTTTCCAGTTTAGAGAGAGGGATGTTATGGGGGACTGTGTCAAAGGCCTTACTAAATCCAAAGAGATGACATCGGTGGTTCTTCCCTTGTCCACTGATGCAGTTATACCAACATAAGAAGAAGAAAGGTTGGTCAGCCAGAACCTGCTCTTGGTGAAGCCATACTGGTTATCTCATATCACCTCCTTCTCTTCCATGCGCCTTAGCACAGCTTCCAGGAAGATCTGCTCCATGATCTTCCCCAGCACATAGGCAAGGCTGACAGGTTGGTAGTTCCCTGGATCTGTTCTGAAACCCAACTACAAAAGAATGTAAGCTCTTTCTGACCCAGCTACAAATACACTCTTTTTCCAGGATGAGGCTGATTTGAAGTGAGATAAGCACAGCAGAGAATACAGATCAGCTTTTAAGTACCTCTTGACACATTAGACTCCTTTAACTTAATCCTACACCCAGTACATGATGGGTAACCGTGGGAGCAGTTCGGAGGGAATTTAATTACTGTTGAAGATATTAAGCCAGCTCCATTTAAATAAGCCACTTCAGAAAAATGAAGAAAAAAGATACTTTCAAAATCTTGTCTTTTCTGCAAGCAATGTTGTAAAGACTTGATCCAAGTCAACGGTGCATCCACTTATTTCACAGGGTGTGCTCAACCAGACTCTCCCCTGCTACTGCAGTATAACCTTCCTATGAACGATGCAGCACATCCAGGGATGCCATTGGAGGAAGAGCTCATTTTTATGAATGGAAACAATAGCTTGTTATCAGTTTTCAAGAAGAATAATCACCAGTCAGAGAGTGAAGAAGGAACTCCTGCAGTTGTACCACTGAGTGCTGTAGGAGAACAAATCTTAATGAGTTGGTGAGCAGATGTGATGTGGACGAGATCTGTCCTCTCTGTGCTCTGGCACAGATAGCTTGAGCTTTCTTCGTTCTCCATGCACCCCTGAAGCTTAACATCTCAAGCTTCATCCTCGAAAGCTGCCGCAGGACCCATCCAATGTGTTGTTCCACAGAGAGCAGCTGCCCCTAACAATGTCTCACACGTTTGCAGCAAGAGTAGAACTTCCTTGGGCAAAAGGACAACCAACACAAGCAGGTATCCCTCCTTCAAACTGTTTCCATTAGACAATCCTGGGATTGTCTAATATAAGTTCATGGGCATGCTAGCATTGGTGACAGATATATGTCTGATTATTATCATGAAGGTTAAAGCCCAGGTCCCTCTTGCCAGCCACATCAGCTCTCTAAGTCTACATCCAATACTTGCAATCTTCTCATCTTCAGTAAGAAGTGTGGAAATGTCTCCTTCCACCAGGGTCAGCACCCCTGCCCATGGCAGGAGGGTTAGAGCTAGATGATCTCTGAGATCCCTTCCAACCCAACCTGAGGCATGCTTCCCTAATGCAAGAGAGTTGGATTCACTGCAATGGGGCACACATCTCTGTCTTTTCTGACTGGGGCACTGCCCACAAAGTTATGATGAATAATGATGGACAATAGTCTGTCCATTCCACCTCTCTTTGAACTTCAGTGCCAATGGACAGTTTTGAGCCTTCTTTTTAGCCTATGAATGCAGAGGCCACAGCATTTCTGAACCACTTTACATTATGCAGTCACAAATGACTTTCCCAAACCCATGGGATTAATACAGTTGAACTGCAGAAAGGAAAATATTTTCCTTTGGTGTTCTAAAGATTGAACAACAAAAGGTTTTTCTTCTCCACTGAACCTGGATTGTCCTGCAGCTAGACCCCTCAGCTTAACCTTTTAGCTTTAAAAGGAATGAGCAAATTGTCTTGGGGAGCAGTAACAATTACATTAATTGAAACTGATCATCTGAAGAAAATTACACTGATGTATGCAGGCAGAAAGCGTCTTTGCAGTCACTGCTTTATTGGGCAGCTTTTTGTTCAGCAGCTGGTGGGCTGAAGAATGTTTGCTTCAGTGGTTCCCAATGAGGACGTGGAAGCAGGCCTGCAGGTTCTAGTTGGATGCCATTGTTAAGGAGGAGGGTATGGTGCCCACAGGTCAAAAAAACAAGTCAGCTACTGGCTGCTTTAAAATCTCTCTACTCCAACAAGGATAGCAGTGTGCTCAGTTTTTTGATGTGATGGGCTACTGATACAAAGCATCAGTATAAGGAATGTAAGGATATAAGGAAAAAGTTCTTTACAATTAGGGTAATGAAGAACTGGCAGAGGCTGCCCAGAGAGGTGGTGAATGCCCCATCCCTGGAGATGTTCAAGGTCAGGCTGGACAGGGCTCTGAGCACCTGATGGAGCTGTGGGTGACCTTGTGCATTGCAGGGGAGTTGGACCAGATGGTTATAAAGGTCCCTTCCAAATCAAAAATGAATCTATGATCACAAGGAGACATTGTTTGGGTGAAGACCTCAAGTCCTTCCTGCAACAGGTATGGAGACGGTCTCTATCCAGAACTGTTCAGCCGGAACATGAGAGTAGCACCCACAGTGGTAAGAGTATTTACGTGTAGAAGGTTTTCATTGTATTTATGAGTTTTTGGGGCTGGAGGGTTCATCACAGGCTACACTGGAAGGCTAAATGCTGTGACAGGGAAGATCATATGGTGATGGAAGTGTGTTTCCAGGCTGAGACATTCTCTGAAAGAAGTCCTGTTAGAACAAGCATTGGTGAGTCAGACTGTTGTCAGTCTCCTCCACATCCCTATCCCTTGTCATAGAATCATAGTATGACAGAACGGTTTGTATTGGAAGCAATCCTAAAGCCCACCCAGTTCCAACCACTGATATATGCAGGAATACATCCCATAGATCATGCTGCACAGGGCTCCATCCAACCTGGCCTTGAGCACTTCCAGGGATGGGGCACCCACAGCTCTCTGGACAGCCCGTGTCTGTGCCTCACCACCCTCTGAATGAAGAATTTCTTCCTAATATCTACGCTAAATCTTTGCACATTTTGAGATAGCAGGAACGTGGATGGTAGTGTTGAGCACTATTCATGCTCCTCTTTTCTTCAGGGTCTATTCCCATTCAGATCACAGCCCTGATGGCATGGGGCCTCGTGTCTCCCAACACCCCCTGCTCAACATAGTTGAGTTCTGAAATCTCGTCAAATTACTTGATTGACATAATGATGCAAGCAAGCAGGGCAAGTGCCCTTAGAAATACCCAGTGGCTTTGGGTGAGTGACTTCAGGATGATTGCAGGGGCTGGCTCAAGAGCAGAGGCACTTCTGAAATGTTTCTCCTGTAGAACTTGTCTGGTGATAGCACCCAAACTCCAAGTTTCACCCTCTTGAGGAAGGCAGACGCTGTTAGACTCATCAGACAGAACCAAGATACTGGGAGGATCTATCTACACAATGGGACCGAGACAGAATCAAACTCAATAGGACACCAATTTCTCTCATGTTTAAAAATAAATTTCTGGCTTTACTTCGTCCATTGCCTTCCCTGATAACTTGCAGTCATCATCTCCATGCTGCCAAGAACATGAAACTCCTCTGATAAAGTCTGGGCATTTGCTGATGTTTGGATGCTGACAAAACACAAACACAAGTTTGGAGCTGATCCAGCCAGGACCAGGGACTGGAACTGGTGATAAAAGCCAGTGTTTTTGGTCACAGTGGTGAGTCAAATCCATCAATCCAGCCTGGGCACATGATATCCCAAAATGGAAGCAGATGTGAGGTTGAGCATGGACTCCAGTTCTTGGAATTCAAGTGATTTCTTTGCCTGGAGCTCTGCATGCAGAAGATTGGAACACAGGGGTAGATCTATGCTTATTTTGGGTTCTCTTTGAGGAGAACAACAGGGAAAAAGTTTGAGCACGTAGCAGTGTTGGGAAATGCTTGCCCTTGTTATGCTTCCAGAAACCAAAGGAGGCAGCAGATCAGAAGTCCAGAGAAAATGGGTTTGGAAAAATGAAGGACTCAGGGATATTACCTCTCTGGGCATACAATTCAGGAGTCCTTTTTCAACATGTCTGTAGTCTCCGCCTGGAGACAGACTCTCCAGCAAAGCAGAGGGAATCAAGGCAACTCCAGTGATGATATTTTTCTTCTTCTAATGAGCACTTCTGTTCAGGGTTAGAGGAATAACTCTGTTCTTACATTACCATCACTACGTAACTCAGATCTCCATACTTCCCTGCTGTCAAAGCAACCAACTTCATCTCCCACTAGGGAGAGATGGAACGCATTCACCAAAGGGAAATCGTTGAAACGATGCATAGAACCTACAACTGTCTCAGAGATCTCTGCACTGAAAATGCTCTTCCATGGTTGGAAATGAGGAGAAAGTACCAGAAATGCTCTCTGTGTTCCCAGTCCTCCCCAGGTATCCATTCTCAGTGATGGGTGAACTTTGGTCTGACACATCAAAGCCAGCCTTATATTTACTTTTTTAGGCCCATAACTCACTCTTGCAAGAAGCTTTACTCACCAAAAGCAGCGTGATGTACATGAACAGGATTGCAGCCACTATCAGGAGAACCAGAGACCACAGGAACCAGAAGCCTAGGTTCCCATAGTTATACCTAAATGGGAATAAAATCTCATAACAGCGTTTGTGTTACATTAGCACAGGGGCTGCAGGGAAACAATAGTTGGAGGAGAAGATGTCAGAACGCTGGAGGAGCTGCAGAGGCATTTCCCAAGGAGAGAGAGGGAAGCTTTACTTCCTACCCAGAGGCTCAATAAGAGTCAATGACATAATTACACCTTTCCTCCCTCTGATATTAGAGCTATCTGGATGGCATCTAATTTTAGGTGTTGGATTTACATAACTGTTGCCTACATAGTGCAGAAGGAAAGGATTTGCATACAGACTCGCTGACTATTTCTCTGTTTCAAGTTGGGGGGCATATAATTCTCTCTGCTCTGAGATAGCTGGTACAGTGCTTCTGTTGCTAGCCACTACATCTCTTTACTCCTGGCAGTGTTGCTCAATTTCATAGAATCACAGGATCATTTGAGTTGGAAGGGACCTCTAAAGGCCATCTGGTCCAACTCCCCTGCAATGCACAGGGACACCCACAGCTCCATCAGGTGTTCAGAGCCCATCCAGCCTCACCTTGGGTGCCTCCAGAGATGGGGCATCACCACCTCTCTGGGCAGCCTGTGCCAGTGACTCATTACCATTGTCATAAAAAAACTTTTTTCCTTATATTCAATCTAAATCTCCTCGCTTTTAGTTTGAAACCATTTCCCCTTGTCCTATCAATTTGGATGCTGGACACAGGATTTCAAGGAGTCAAATCTTTGGCTCATGGCTGAAGTGTCTTACCTGCTTGTGGTCTCCCATTAGAACCCGAGTGGAAAAAAAGGAAAACTCAGTACTTACCAGTCGAAGTTATTGTAGTCATTTTTTGCTTCACCCCACATGTACAGGAAGACCAGAGAAAAGCAGAAAGCTCCAACAAGCAGTGGGAAAAACACACATTCCCGCTAGAAAGGCAGAATAAGGACAGTTGGTCAGGGCTTTGTTTAATCCAAAACAATCAGAGAAAACAGCAGTTGCTTTTAGGCTGTCCTTAAACATGTGTCTTGATGCTGGACTCCCTCGTTTATAAACTCCCTTCAAGTACTGGAAGGCCATAAGGAGATCTTTCCAGACAGAGCCTTCTCTTCTCCAGGCTGAACAAGCCCGGCTCTCTCAGTCTTTCTTCATAGGAGAGATGCTCCAGCCATCTGAGCATATTCATGGCTTCCTCCGGATCCTCTCCAAGATAGCTGGGGCTGCTCAGCCTGTGAAGACACAAGGCTCAGAGGGATCTGATCAATTTGTATAAGTATCTGAATGGAGGGTCTCCAAAGGCACTTCTGTGCTGTGCGATGTGAGAGCGCTGTCAGTGGGGCCAGCTCTGCCCCAAATGGACCCAGAGGTGCCTCCAATCTCAGCCATTCCATGATTCTGTAATTTTGATGTGGAGGAGACTTCTTACCTTGTGCCTTGGGAGCAGGAGGATCTCAAAGGAGAGGCAGTGGGCACAGCCCCGAGCTGCCAGAGCTCAGGGCGTACTGGGATAGCACTCTCAGATTAGGTTTAGATGTTGGGTTAAACCAATGTCTAAGTTGTAAAGATCATTAGGGCATGTCTGATTTGAAAGTCAAATGTTCTCCATGCTCAGAGGGCTCAGTCCACCAAGGGGGTGTTCAAGAAGCATCTGGACAAAGCTCTCAGACATATGACCTGTTTTTTGGGTGATCCCATGTGCAGTCAGTATTTGGACTCAATGACCCTTACAGGTCCCTTCTAACTTGGGATTTTCTATGATTCCATGATCTACAGCTCCATCAGGTGCTCAGAGCTCCAGCCAGCCTGACCTTGAGTGTCTCCAGGGATGGGGCACCCACCACTTCTCTGGGCAACCTGTGCCAGTGCCTCACCACTCTTATCATAAAAACACTTTTTTCTTACATCCATTCTAAATCTCTCCTCTTTTAGTTTGAAACCATTTCCCCTTGTCCTGTCACAACAGACTCAGCTAAAGGGTCTGTCTCCTTCGTTCTTATGGCCCCCATTCATTGGCTTCTCATTTGGTGCCAGGCCATTCCCTGCTGCCGCGTTTGCTGCGTGGTGGCACAGACAAACTGAGCAACACACCAAGGTCTCAAAACCAAAATCCAGAGCACTGACAGACCTCATTTGGGCTGGGCTACCTTTGACCCGTGATATCAATCACTTGTCAGCTTGGGCTGACTAGTCCCAGTATGGAAGTCAATGTCTGTGCTGATTTTGGG
Source organism: Pavo muticus (assembly GCA_016647715.1). NCBI lineage: Eukaryota > Metazoa > Chordata > Aves > Galliformes > Phasianidae > Pavo > Pavo muticus. Next base: position 360,803 of record JACDJE010000432.1, on the reverse strand, counting down.
CTAATTTACCGTCTTGCAGCAGCATTTCCCAGGCTCGATCCTTCTGCGCTGGTACCGCTTCCATCGGCAGCTGTAGAAACCTGCCAGGCAGGAGATGAAGGGCTGGTGCTCATATCTCTGCAGCAAGCGCCGACGTACCACCTTCAGCTTCCCAAACTTGATCTTCTTGAGGCTGGTGGAACTGGCCTCCATCTGAATAGCCTTATCTCATCTTCTTCCTGAAATGAGATCGCAAGATTTATGGCACGACTGTGGCTGTCCTCTCCTTTCCTTTGAATTATAGAATCATAGAATGGCTTGGATTGGAAGGGACCTTGAAGACCATCTAGTTCCAGCCCCTGTTGCAGGCAGGGTTGCCAACCACATCAGGCTCCAGGTTAGGCTGCCCAAGGCCCCATCCAACCTGGCTTTCATACAGGGTGAGCTTTCCATATCAGAGTTTTTCCCAAGAGGATGCTGAAACCACAATGAAAGTATGCTATGGACATCTCACCTAATGTTATAGCCTTAATAGAGATGCTTAAAATTAAAGCATGGTTGTTGCAAGCCCCAACAGCAGTCAGTGGCGAGCAGTAAATGCTGCTGGTTATAATTCCAGCTCTCTGCATCACCTCTAAGGGAACCTCTTTCTCCTTTTGGCTACGCAGGGTGCTGTGGGAAAGGAAATCGTTAACTTAAGCACTCCATGCAGCTTCCCAAATCGTGTCAGATGAGCCTGAGCCTAGACTTAGCCATGGGAACCAGCTCAATTGCAGCATGACCTGTCTGCAACCCCCTACCAGTTTAACTAGCTCAAGCAGGAAAGGGTCTAAAGCCCTCCCAGTTCACAGCTCTCTTATCCTGGAAAAACTGCAGCCCTGCACAGACTGATCCCTTATGGAAAAATTATTTCCTGGCTGAAATAGCTTTCCTGGCCGAGTGTTTCACGGCTAGAAAGAATAGCTGTAAATACGCACACGTGGGAGATCTGTTCACCGTCAGGATTTTAAACAAAGATTTTGGTGGTAAATTGTGAGTGATGTAGTCACCAGGAGAGAAAATAGCAAAGGGGTTTGTGCCAGAAAAGAGCAATTTGACCAGCAGGACACTATCAAGAACACGAAGAAAGATTTAGAATAATATACTTGCGTGTTGTCTTACAAAGAAGCACCATCATCCATCACTTCTGAAGATACCCTGAGGTGCTTTCCTGTTAGACTAAAAAGTGTTTTGTTGTCCCCAGAAAACCTATAATTGGTTTGCAGAAGCCACAAATAACACAGAAAGACAAGATGCAATTTAACATTGAAATGTTGCATCCCTGTTAGATTTTCCAAATGTCTCGGTCTATCATCAGCCTGGGCGCAAATGAGAAGGGGTAGATATTGGATACTAGGAAAAGTTTCTTCTCTGAAGGAGCAGTAATGCATTGGCACAGGCTGCCCTGGGAGGTGTCCCCGGAGGTGTTCAGCAACCCTGGAGATGTGGCACATGGGGACATGGTCAGTGGTCATGGTGGGATGGGTTGGGGTTGGGCTTGGTGATCTTAGAGGTCTTTTCCAACCTTAATGACTCTGTGATTAAATGAGACACAAGAGTTGTCAGTTTGGACCACTGCTAACTGAAGTGTGCTCAGGTGTGCTGTGTTCTGAATGTCTTCCTGAGGCAGAGGCCACTCAGGACAGTCAGGGAGAACCCCATACTGTTGGATATGATGGGGTCAAGCCACTCCTAAAAGTGCAGTAACATCTTTGAGGATCCCTAGACCACAGTTTTCCCCATCCACAGCACCTGTTCTTTCCCAGCCCTTCATTCAAGCCTTCATCCTTCTCCTTCAGCAATAGGGATGAAGACACTCAATCAAAACCATCTGTTTTTCTGTCAGAATACCATGAGATTTGCTATTGCATTCCTGATGCGTGCATGACGTTCACACATCAGTATTTGCCTATGAGTGTATAGGATTTGACAGGAAAACAAATTGCAGGGACCTTGACACACTGTTCTCTCCATTCAGTTGGCTGGACGTTAAATCTTTGTGGTAGTCTATCTCATACAAATTGCCAAGGGATGGGGGTACCACCAGCTCCCTAGACATGCTAATCCCATCTGAACCAGTTTTACCTTCCAAAGGTTTTTTCAATGTCTGGCCTCCTGAACCAGTTTTACCTTCCAAAGGTTTTTTCAATGTCTAGCCTCCTGTGTTACAGCTTAATCCCACTACTCACGACCTATTCGTGCAAGATACAGAGAGCAGTTTAAATTCTTCCTCTGTTATGTATTTCACAACTGTTTGGATGACTGCTGTCTCTATGGAGTTCTTGGAAAGAGTGAGTACAAAATCCCACATAATGGGAAAAATCCAGCGAGGAGCCTTTCACAGAGCTCCAGTCTTTACTACAGACAAACCAACCAAGGTGTCATCTTGGTATCATCTCTAGGAGTTGGACTCGGTCATCCTTATGGGTCCCTTCCAACTTGGAATATTCTGTGATCTTGACCAGACACCTCTTTTTAGCATGAGATGGTGTGAGGATGCCAGTTTGGGGATTCCACATTCAGACCTCAGAGACCTCAGTGCTCAAAGGTTTCATCTTGTCACAGGGCTGCATCCCCAAATAATGTCCTGGTGGCACGCATACCTCGCAAGCCTTCAGGAAATAACACTTAGGAAGCTTAAGCTTATGAATCTACACCATGGAATATGAACCTTTGGAGCTGTTGAGCTGTTTATAAGGAGCATTTTTTTCTCTCCAGCAAGGACCACTTAGGAGATGTGGCTGATAGCCTCCCATGACCCTCCATCCTTGCTCATAGACTTCCAGTTGTAGTGAGGCATTCAGAAGGCATGAGAACATCTCTTCCAAGGTCTGTCTGAATCTGCAACGCAATGCCTCAGATCACATCAAACACAAAATCCACAAGCATCTGATCCTAATAAAGATAATATCCCTGCTTCTGGACCCAGCAACCAGCTAAAGGGCAGAAAACATTGCAACATATGGTAGAGTCCAGAAGTCCTAGATAGGATCTGGAGCAGCTCAGTCATTACTAGCACATAGCAAGAGGCTTCACAGCACTTGCATTGAGATTTGAAGCAGTGCTCCTAAAATTCAGAGGCTGTCTGCAACCGTGCTCATCCCCGCCAGGCAAAGGTACATGTCTGGAGAAGGGTGACTGCCAACCCCAAACCCGTTCACTGGGAAAGACAAAAGAGTAAAGAGAAAGCAGGAAAACATACATTCAGTAGGAGATCAAAGTTTAGGGCATAGTAAGTGAGCTGTGAAAGCGGTAACACGTGTTTTCCAGCTCCACAAGCCCAGGAGACCTCAGGTCTTTCTCTAGCAAACAGATGTTGTTTGCTCATGGATAAGAGTCCCCACAACGGCAGGCAGTGCAGCAGGGCTGCTCTGTTCATACTGCTTGACAGGAGGTGAGGAAAGGTATCAGAAATTGCCCAGGAGTGGTGGAGGAAGGAGATGGAGGAAAAAAAAGGGAAACGTTCTGCATGATCCGAATGCAGAAGGTACTGCAAGAAGAGCTTGCTTGGGAGGCAGAGTACAAGCAAGGAGAGGGTCTTTGTCTTTATTTTATCTATATCTTTTCCTCTCCTCTCCCTTTCCCTTCCCTTTTTCCTTTTTCCTTTTTCCTTTCCTTTCCCTCTCCTCTCCTCTCCTCTCCTCTCCTCTCCTCTCCTCTCCTCTCCTCTCCTCTCCTCTCCTTTCCTCTCCTCTCCTCTCCATCTTTCCTTGTCTTTTTTTGTCTTCCCTTGCTTTTTCTTGATCTTACTGCCATTTAAAAGACATTTGGAAAGAAAACGAACCTCATGCCAAGTCTGGGAGGTGCCCCAAGCCTGAACTGAGCCTTCCCAACACCCACAGTCCTTTGCATGAAGGTGCAGACGACAGCGAAGACTCCCCAGTGCCACCCCAGCACTCTCCATGGGCATCACATCCTTCCCTTCCACCTGGGAGTCTCCAACTGCATCACACCAACAGTCTGGAAGGAGAAAAAACAGCCTGCAGGCATGCTGCTGGTTGGTCACCATCACCATGAGCTGCACACATCAGCCAGAAGAGCCCAGCAAAGAGCATCGCTGAATCTCCGTTTCTACCCTAAGGTTCTGGATCACAGCCCTAGATTCCCTCTTCTTTTACTGCCATCTGCTTCCAGTTTCTTTTCAGAGAATTTAGGAGGTTTTACATAAGAAAAGAAGAAATTTCGTATAAAACATGACTAGTCATAATCTCCCTGTGATATGGGATATACTCTATATCCTTTCATTTCCCTGGCAGGTGATAATTTATCAGTATGACTTTCAACAGTTTCTACATAAGCCCTAATTACACCTTCCTTCCGTGTGGAATCCCAGTATGTGCAGCTGAAGGTGAATTTCTCATGGATTGAATAGCAGCAGGATTGAAGCAGAAGATCACAGTCCTTAGCGCAAAGAAACCATAGAATCATAGAACCATTAAGGTTGGAAAGACTGCTAAGATCACCTAATCCAACCGTCAACCCATCAGCACAATACCTCTAACCCATGTCACTCAGTGTGACATCCACTCTTCTTGAACACCTCCAGGGACAGTGACTCCTTGGGCAGCCCGTTCCAATGTCTCACCACTCTTTCTGAGAAGAAATGTTCCCTAATATCCAATCTGAGCTTCCCCTGGTGCTACTTCAATGCCATTACCTCTCATCCTATTGAAACGATTTGGCTTACCGGGGAAGTAACATATGAATCACAAGTAGTAGGGACTAATAAGGAATAATTGTTCCTCTGGCCTCCAGAGCAATATCTTTTTCATTTTTTTCATTCACTTAATGTGTTGTTGTACACTTCCAATGCACAATGGCTGTGGTTTTCAAAGCTATGTGGAGGTTCCCACCTAGGTTAATGCCCTGTAATTTGTAATATGTCACCACAAATTAAACAGACACAAAATATCAAGCCTGCTTCAAACAAATTAACCTGCAAATACAGATGAACCCTCGCATCTCCTGGGGTTGCAGAGGTTTTTTTGGACTCTATTCCAGAGGGACCATCATAGGAAATAACAGCCCAAAGCTGAACCGCATTTTTTGCACAAAGCACTTTTTCCTCTACATCTGCATTCCCCCAAGATTGTTCAGGCTCCATATTCCTGCAGGGAACCTCTCTCAACGTGTTCTTGTGTTTGGAGCACATGCATCCCCAGTGTTCGCTCCCTGGGGATGACTCATTGTCCACAATCAGTTGCAGAAACGTCGTTTAATCATAATCACCACCATTAGAAATTACAGCTGTTTTGCTTCATCTTCAAAGCACTTTATGGGCTGTGTTAACAAAATGCATGCCCAGGAAATTATTGGCCGAGCCTCAGAGCATTTGCAATGGATTTTGTACAAATGCTTTCAGTTTCGTGTGGAAACAGGCAAGGGGAAATCATCATGTTTGCAAAAGGGTCTCGTGGTGTTACAATAGATTTTCCCTTGCCTGCTAGAAGCAAAACGAGGATAAAGCCAGGGAACAGTAGCTTAAAAAAAATAGAAGAGGAAGAAGAAAGAGGAAGAATGTAGAATAAAGAGGAAAGAAAAGGAAAGAAAAAGAAAGAAAGGGAAAGAAAAGGAAAGAAAAGGAAAGAAAGAGAAAGAAGGAGAAAGAAGGAGAAAGAAAGGGAAAGAAAGAAGGGTTGAAGAGAGACTTTTCACAAATGCCACATCTTTGGCTGGACCCACATGCATTCCTGTCCCTTATTACGTGGACACTTCCCAGAAGTGTGACTTTGGTTCAGCAAAGGCTGACGCACCGCCTGAGTCTCTTCTTTGGCAAGGGATGAAGACATGAGACTGGCACGTATGGGGATGGTTTCAGCTTGGGAAAGTTTCTTTTGAGGGAGAATAGAAGGTAATTCACACCCTAGGGTGTGGGTTTTAATTATCTTTGACTGATAAGAGGTCCTTATAAAGAGGTCCACCTCACCTTCTGGAGAGATCCACCCAGATCACTCTGTTGTTCATCTGGAAAACAGCTTTCCAGGGCTGCCTAGCAACGCTCCTCCTAGGAGGTTCCACCTCCCCATCTGCCCTCCAGAGAGTCCCAACTGTCCTTCCAGAAACTTCCACGGCACCTCTCAAGTGAAGGTGGCCACCAAGAGCCATCAGCCCATCTTGGTGGCCTCCAGCCCTCACCAGCCTCACTCCCCACAGCCTGCAGGACAAAGGCACAACCTCTCCATCACCATGGGTTCAGGTAGGGATGAGCAGGAAGGGCACCAGCCCCTGCTATGGGACTCACTGCTCCAAGGAAGGGATGCTCCAGCACCAAGAGAACAAAACCTGTGTCCCTCTCAAGGTATTCTCCAAGCCCAAAGCAAGAGTAATTACTGTCAAGTTTATTGATGATAACTGGAGAGGAAATTCTGGCTGAAGACAACAAAGAAGTCTTCAAATCTTACAACAACCGCTGACCTGAGCATAGGAGATTTTTATACCTTAACTTTTTTTTTTCCCCATAGTTTCCCATGCACAAAAATGTGGGTAGGACCCAGTTTAGCCGTAGAAGGGCCTGAAAAGCTATGGCACACCACAGCTCTCAAAAATAAATAAATAAATAAAACATTGATATACCCCTACATGAAATGGCTACATATATAACATGCTTTTCAGGACCTGCTTTCCCAGGGTGTTCACACAGCTCCCAGTACAACAAAGCTCTGATCCAGGGGCAGGTCCCACTCATGTAACACATGCAGCACTATTGCAGAAAAGCCCAATATGAAAACACAACGCAGGAAAAACATGAAGCAGGTGATTTTTTCCAAACGGAAAGAGTAATTGCTTTAATAGAAACAGTAATTACTTTATTAGTGTTTTCCTGCACTCAAGCAGATGTCATATTATATAGATCCTAGGGAAGGGTAGATAAGTTATATGGTAGAGGGAACAAAGTGAGTCTATGAAAGCACAAGATTAGGGGAAGTACCACAGGGCAGACCCATTCTGTAAACCAGGGCTGTGTGGTAATGGACTTCACTTGCAACAACCACTGGGATCGTGTTCCCAAAAATTCCTTCCAGGCTTTTTGAATACACAGCTACAGAAAGCTGAAAGGTTGAGAAATTCCCATCCAAGCAGCCAAAGAGTAACATGCAATGCTGGGGTATGAGTAGATGAGCAAGGATATCCTGGCAAGGACAGAAAGAATTTGATTGTTCCAAGTGAGGAAGGAAATGTGTGACGTTAAAGCTTCTATTAATGCTGATTCATTAATGGGATTATCCTGAAGTGCCCTATAGATGTGATAAACCATCAGATTTGGGGTCAGGATCCTAAGGAGGTTGTTATCTTCTAGGCCAGAGCTTGGGGTGGGAGTTGAACCTCCCTACCTAAGACTCAACCCCACTAGGTGCATAGAGCACTTATCACGTAGAATAGTGAAGAGTCTGTTCTACAGCACATACATTTCCTTGGTGTGGTAGGAGACCATCACCACTTGGTCTTTCCTGTAACACCTTCTGGAGGTGTTCAATGTTACAGCTTTGCTTTATACAGGGGGAATATGAGGCATGGAGAGCAGCCCAGGTGGTCCAGATCAACAACCAGGCAAACAGCAATAGCACAGTATCACTAAATTAGGCATAAAATGCATTACGAATCAGAAGCTGTTTAGACAGAGGAGTTACAAAGACCTTGTGCAATTAAGAGATTGGTGGCCAGCCCCAAAACACCCCAAAACAGCCAAAGCATGGATCTACCGCACATTGTTGAGTGGGACACAAGAGTTGCTTTGGCCCTGTTGATGAGCCATCAGCAGTTCTCTTCCTCTGATTTTGACCCTGAGCTCCTTCATATAACTGATTTATAAGTTTGGGTTACCATAGAATCACAGAACAGTTTGAGTTAGAAGGGAACTCAAAGCCCACCCGGCCCCCCGACCCCCCCATAGGCAGGGACACATCCCATCAGACCATGTTGCCCAAAACCCCATCCAACCTGTCCTTGAGCATCCTGCCAAGGATGTGGCATCCACAGTTTCTCATGGCCATGTGCTGCTGGCAGTGGTGGCTTTGCCCCATGTCCTGCCCATGCAGGATTCAGCTCTGTCCCACGGAGCACATGGAGCTCAGCCCTGGGCTTTACCCCGGGTGGCCTGCAGCTTTCTAAGTCTCTCTCTCCCACCACTGAACAGCAACTGTGGGATGGCAAAAAGTGCTCCCGTAGCTCAAACCCAGCTGAGTGCTTGGGGAAAGCAGGAGGAACGAATCCCTTGGAAGAAAATTCTTTTTAAAACAAAGGAGCTCAGAAAGGAGGGAAATACTTCTTTGAAGATAAATCCTACTTTGTGCAGTTCAGCATGTCCTGGCTCAGCTCCCTCCCTGCTCCTGTGAATCCCTGAATTCTCTTTGTGCTGTGCTGCTCAGGGATGACGATAAGATTGGGACACAGCATGAGGGACCCTCTGCTTCCCCCCAGCTCTGGCCCCGCTGAGGGCAGTATGTTGCCGCCAGCACCATCTCCAAGGGAAGACTTTGTCTGCCGGCCAAAAGGGAGGAAGAAAAGAGGTCTGCAGATCACATACCTCTGTCGGCAGCTCTGCAGAGCGCTATTCAGACTGGACAAAGGACGGGGGCCCTGTATGGTCACTTCTCCAAAGCCCCCAGTACCAGCCCTCCCCAGGCTGCTGGAGTTAATAGGCTTGGAGCAAAACACCCCTGCAAGGAAGGGATGCTTTCCATGTCGACAGCCAGAGCTTTCTCTTTTACAACATCTCTGTGCATCAGGGCTGGCCCATTCTTATGCCGTAAAAATGCAGTTCTGCTGTTTCCAGAGCAAAACTCTTTACAGCTCATTAAATGCTACTGCACCTTTGTATCTCAGTAAAGTTTTGAACGAACTTTGGAGTGAAAGGATGGTCTGACACTCAAGATCCACGTTCTAGTTCCCCATCAGGTTGCCCAGAGAGGTGATGGGTTCCCCATCCCTGGAGACACTCAAGGTCAGGCTGGACGGGGCTCTGAGCACCTGATGGAGCTGTGGGTGTCTCTGTTCACTGAATGCTATAGCATGAATCCAGCCCAAGATGAAGGCGCTTTCATCACTCAAACTCAACAAGCCCATCCCAACACACCTTAAAAGACCATCTGCACCCTGGGCTTCATGAGTTGTCTTTATATAGCTATGGCACTCAGGCACCAAAGGGCACTGCTACATAGAAGACCACCCTGTAGAAAAGCTCAGAGCAGTCAGACATCAGCTGATGAGATAAGGAAAGTGTTTCCTAGGATCTGGGAGAGCCAGGCACTACCAGGCACATGATGGACCTTGCCCTGTTGTAGTGCCTCATATTCACAGAATGGCCAAAAAAACATATCCTTCCAAACAACATTCACAGTAACCCAAGAGGAGAGTGGGATAGGTGCAGCCTGATAACAGCAGAGGGAAGGAAGAGGTCACAGGGGTGAAGCACTGAGGTGGGGTTGGATTATTTGGGGGAAGGAAAAGCAAAATGGTTTGGTGTCATTCACCAGCATTACCTGCACAAACCGGGTTTTGCCCAACTAGAAAGTGTTAAAAACTTTGCAGGGAAACAGAGCACTCAGGAGAGAGCCATGGTGACCCCACAGAACCTTTCTGACTGCCTTAAGGCATGAATCAATTAAAGCAATCACGGAGCAAAGGTTAATCAGTAGCAAGTACGTCTTAAGAAATAGGCAGTCATTTAAAAAGCAATTGCTCTTGCCAGTTCTGCCAACTCTATCCCACTCCCCCCTCTCCTTTTCTAAAGTGTCTTTTATTTCTCAAACTCCAGAGGCTTTCCAAAACAAGTCCAGGATTAGGAGCAGGAGGGGACCAGCCAGAATCATGCTTCAATCCTGACTCAAAACATTTCTATGCAAGCAATGAGACTCCAGCCTCATGCATGCAGAGACATCCTTATTGCACCCAATAGCACAGATGACATCAAAGCCACCCCCATGGGCATTCTGCACCATTGTCACAGCTGACTTCCTGCCCCTGTCACTTTTCCGTGCAAGTGTTGGCTTAAGAACTGAGCTGGTGTGTTATCGTGTCTCCAAGGACCAGCTCTTGCCAGAACACCTGGGGATGAGAAGTCGAAGGACAAGGTTCCTCATCTCTCTCCCTGCAGCATCATATGCACTACCTAGACCACAACCACCCAAGCACCAGAAAGGATGTGAACTGGGAGGATGGAGAATCCATCCAGATCCTTAGAGTAGGACCCCGTCATGCTTAACACAGCACCTGTGGACATCACAAAGGCCTGTAGGGCAATTAGGGACAGGAGAGAAGGACTGGTATGAGGCCAGGATCTGGGTAGGATTAGGTCATAGAATCATAGAATCATGAAGGTTGGAATGACCAGTAAGATCATCCAGTCCAACCATCAACTCCTGTCTGTGACTGCTCTAGATCATGTCACTCAGTGTGACATCCACCCTTTTCTTGAAAATCTCCAGGAATGATGACTGTTCAGCTCTCTTAGGACTCTCCTTCCCTCTTTTTTCCTGGAAGGTACAAAGAAAGGATGAAATGCCACAGATGCCAATATCCTGCTGGTGAGGAGTTGCAGGGAACAAGGACCAAGATCACCCTCCCTACACAAGGGATCTCACCAAACAACAAGCCCTCAGCCACCCAAAAGCCAGCACACGAAGGATGAGGTGAGGATGAGATGCTGAAGGGATGAGCACCTGCAGGCAGCCTCCTCTGCTCCCTTGTGCGAGGTGTCCAAAGCCAGAGCAGCAGCTGCAACATGGAGCCAAGCCCAAGCTCAGGCTGGTGCAAAAGCATAGAATCATAGAACCATAGAATAGTTTGAGTTGGAAGGGACATCAAAGATCATCTAGTTCCAACCCCCTGCCATGGACAGGGTTGCGAAGCACTAAATCAGGCTGTCCAGGGCCACATCCAGCCTGGCCTTGAACACCTCCAAGGACGGGGCATCCCCAAAATGTTCCAGGGCACATCATAAGTACCGTCTCCACGCTATTCTGTCCATGTCACCTCCCTTTCCTTCTTCCTATTGAGACCTGGAGCCCATAGGATCTTACCAGCTTCTTATCCTGCTTATAGATTAGTCCAAGCCCCTCATGTCTCCCATGCAAAGCCACCAAGTGGTCGCTTGGCCATGGGGTGGGATTTGCTTCACCTCTCAGCTGATGTGCTGCCTCCTGAACCCATTGCCACACAGCAACAAGTGTTAGCAAAACTTACTGCCCAAGGGCTACAAACTTGGAGAAACCATGTTTTCTGTTATATTTCTGTTTTTTATCACACTAATCATCCACTTGCACACAGGTAGTCCTGAAACAATCTGTCACTGAGTCTAAAGAGCTGCATTTTCATCACCCCAATGGCACATAAAGCCCACAAGACCCAACCAGTCACCTCCCCAGTCCGATGCCATGCTATAGGAAAGTCACAGGGCTGCTCGTGGAACTCGGCTTGTTGTTTCTCATCAAAGTTTTCAAAGTGCCCTAGAAATCTCACACACCTTTTAAACATTTCAATAGCAGAGTTGGAAAGGAAGAGGCAGCTTTGGCTCCTTTTACATCCAGAGGGGTTTTTTTAATTAAAATGCAGCTGGTCCCACAGCACTTTCTGCATTTTCTTTAGTGAAATGTAGCTAAACACTTTGAGCAGCTGTAGGAAATTACCTTCATTCTCTCTTGCCCTTCCACCTGGAGTCTTGTGCCGGAGGATGAATGCAAAGAGACCCCATTGGGACAGCAGGAATCCCAAAGTAAGGAGAAGGAATCAAGAGATGTACGCTATAGGCTGGACCTCCAGCCAACCAAAACCCACATTATCCAATCCAAACCTGCATTATCCAACTCAAACCCACATTATCCAACCCAAACTTGGCTCAGTTCTGGTCCCCAGGTTTACAACAGCTCACCAAGACACTCTCCTTCCAGATGTACACCTGCACCACTGATCCTATGTCAAGGCTCCCAGCCTGGGTAAGGGACACCACTGCCCACCCAAGGGACACGAGGGATGCATCGGACCCAAGTGCCTCTGCCCGCTCTCAGCCTCCCTGAATGGGTCATGATTATTTGCAGCTGTTCCCAGATGTTCCCCTTCCATGGTTTATTTGTTCCCGGGACGACCTCCCCGTTCACACGCCATGGGAAGAAAGAGAGAGGCTCCTTTCTCCTGATTCCTATGGAAACAGCCCTTTATCCGAGAGGCATTAGGAATGCTCGCTCTCCTCTTCCCTCCCTCCAGCCCCACGGCCACCCACTGCTCATACTTCATCCCAGCTCCTTTCCTCCCCTCCACAGCTCACAGCAAACTCATCTGAGAGAGAAGCCAGGCTGCTCAATGCCTTTTCCTCCCCGGAAAGCCACCAGAAACCCCCCAAATTGCAATAATTCCCTTCTCTCCCCCATTCTCCAGCTTTTCAGGCTTTGTTTTCTCTACCCATGCAGAAAACGGTTCGGTCGCACCACTGTTGGATGCTAAACAACACTCCCAAAACTCCAAAGAATTAAAGAAAAGTCACCGAAACCCCCCCGCTGCGGTGCTAACTTTTAGGGCAGGTAGGGATGAGTTGGAGGGATGCATTTCACCAAAGATCATCTTTAGAATGAGGATGCTGGAAGGAGCTCACCTCAGCAGGGTGCACGTGGAGGGGTATTCCTGCTCTCTGCCACACTTGGGTGATGGTGTCCTTTGCTTGTGACACTCCGGGTCCCGAATGGTGGCACGGCTCCGTGACACCCAGCATTAGAGAGGCTGTGGAGCCGTCCCTCCCACGGTAGGAGGGGCCACGTGAGGCTTAATAAATTCAGTCCTGAAGGCTGGGAGAATTCAAATCCCATAACGGGACGTGGGCAGCCGCTCACCGCACGGCTCTGGGAGCAATTAGGTGAGCCCCGGTTAGGTTCATCCCATGCAGAATGTGAGAGCCTGGTGCTAGAACTCTGCTCCAGCAGAACGGGGTGTCTGCAGGATGGGGTTCGAGGAAATATCCCAAATATTTGGGCAAGATGTATCAGCGCTGATCCTCAGCATCCTCTGGGAGAGCATTTCCTGCATCTGTAAGCCTCAGGCAGAAATCTGCTGCACACCATTTCTGAACAGCTCCAGACACAAACAGCGCTTTTCTATTTATTTTTTTACTGGGGCTTTAATAACTTAATCCTATTAGAGACATAACTTCCTTCGGAGGGGGGTGAGGGGCAGATCAGCATAACAAAAGCATTTTGTGCGGTTGAGTTTTGTAACTTCCAACTTGCCGTCGCCATAGGGGAGGCAGCTGTGAAGTTTCTCAGGCTGCACAGCTCACCTTACACAGCTCCTCCTTCTCCTGCATAGCTCTTTCATAGTATCATAGAACCGTTAAGGTTGGAAAAGACCGCTAAGATCGAGTCCAACCCCAACCCATCACCACTATGCCCACTGACCATGTCCCTAAACCATGCCCCTCTTTGCTGCACAAGAGGCCAAAGAAATATCCCCCCAGCCCCAGAGACCCCAGCCAGAAACACCACCAATGTAGACTTGTCATCCAGCATCTCTTACACTGGGGTTTTTCTTGTTGGAAGTAATGACGGATCCAAAGGTCCCTCAAAAGCAGACTCAGCAAAGTGCCTTCACAGAGCGGGGAAGGAGAGGGCAGAAATGACAATCCAGTGTCTTTTAGGCAGTTCGTGTTGTTGCAGAGATGAACTCTCAATTAGAAGATGGGTCACAGAGATAAACAGCCTGATTTGCTCTGAAACCTGGTGATGGGTTTCAGAGCGGGCAGAGGGCATTGAACACTTCCACTGTAAAAGCAGTACTGATGATCCCTAGATAGCACTAGATCCCACAGTACCATCATTTTCCTTCATAGTTAGAATATCAAAGAAGTGAAGGAACTACAAGGCATGCGATGAATGCAGAAGCAGACGGGTTTAGTGCAGACTGTCCTGGAGCTAAAAGTCAGCTGGAGTTGATCAAGGAATCATAGACTCATTAAGGCTGGAAAAGACCTCTAAGATCCCCAAGTCCAACCCCAACCCGCCCCACCATGCCCATTGACCACATCCCTCAGTGCCACATCCCCACTGTTCTTGAAAACCTCCAGGGACGGTGACTCCACCACTCCCTGGGCAGTCTGTTCCTATCCATTACCACCCTTTCCAATTAGAAATTTTTTGTAATATCTGACCTGAACCTCTGCTGGTGCAACTTGAGGCCATTCCCTCTCATCCTGTCAAATAACCTTCTTTTCTCCCCAAAAACAACAGCGTGGTTTTGCAGCCTTGCCCTTCCTTCTGGGGGCAGACTCAAAGCCCTCTGTGCTGCAGTTTGCTCTCTGGTATCTCCAGCTCAGAGTCCAGCACCTTATCTCAACCAGAAAACCCTTGCCCCACACCCCCATCTGTCCCAGCCCTGCCAGCAGCTGTCACTGAAGCACAGCTGGGTGGTAACTGTGCTCCACGTGATGGGCCTCATCCGAACCGGCACCGAAATGGGATCTGCCACCAACAAGCCCAGCCCTGAGGTTTATGAGGCCATAAAGGAAGTATCTGCAGGGACCTGTTGTTGTAGAAATCCCACTCAGGGATAATCAGCCTTGAACTCAGGTGAGTTGTGCATCTGAAGATAAAACCACGGAGAATGGCACAAACAGGGAGTGCCAGGAGCAGGGATGTCTCCTCCTCCAGGTGCCAGCCAGGACACAGAGTCCAGGGCTGCATTCGGGTGAGAAATAGGTAGATTCATGTCCTACCACCTCCAACTTAGGATGTGTGTCTTCTTGCATTGCGTGGTGCTCAGCTCTGGCAGCGTGGCAGGATTGGTCCCACTGCACTGTTCTCCATTGTGTTGCACATGGAGCAGGTGACCCATGCAGGGAGCAAGATCCCTGCAAGGTGAACCATAGAAACTGTGGCATTTATGGCATTGGTGTTTATAGGTGCAGCATAGGAAGAGAGGACTTCAGCCCTTGCATCGTGCAGCCCAGCACAATACCCAGTTGCAGGGAGCACAACTACAGACTGTGGTGTGGCTAGGGGAGATTTTACACTGCGCCCCAAAGCTTCCATCCCACTGCAGCAAACTCTGCCTCTTGCAGTTGCAGCAGCTCCATCTTCCATTCTCTCTCATTGGTCTGGTTCTGTGTGCGGCGTGGACCAGCTGATGTGGCATTATATAAAGAGGGTGAGTGCCTGCCCTCTCATTTCTTCTTCCATATTTCATGGCTATCCTTTATACTATGGGATCATGTTGCTCTTTCCCAGCAGAAATGAGGGTTGGTGATGAAAGACATGCAAGCTGAGTTAAGCCAAGTAGGGCTTGGAAAAGCAGAAGCAAGGAGCAGTGAGGAAAACTTGGGGAAATGCCAAATGTTTCTACACCTGAGCAAAGCAGTGTGGGAAATGGTGGGGGTACCTCTCTTCTGGGTCAGTACAGCCCTCAGGAGCAGCCTTGGAGCATTTCAACTCTGCACTGGAGAGAAACCAGTGGATTATCACCTGCCCAGTGCCCTTTATGGCATGATCCCAGTGCACTCAAGTCCTGGATACTATTGCAGGACATCTGGCATTGATGGCAAGTAGGGTCAATAGCCCCTAGTTGTGCAGGTAATGGGTTTGGGGCACAAGACATAGGGTAAGAGGTATTTCATGGTTGTTAGGAGAGAATGTTGAGTTGTGTCCCTGTACTGCAAAGGGACTCCCAGGGGACAAGCTCAGCTACAGACCTGTCATACAGACCAGGTCCATTGGGAATCACAGAATCCTGTCCTCAGTGGATCACAGGATGGCGTGGGGGAGAGAGGTCTCCCTGGCAGCAAAGCCCAC
The DNA here is from genome assembly GCA_016647715.1 of Pavo muticus. Lineage (NCBI taxonomy): Eukaryota > Metazoa > Chordata > Aves > Galliformes > Phasianidae > Pavo > Pavo muticus. The sequence goes on along the minus strand of JACDJE010000432.1, from coordinate 345,021 downwards.
CTCAGCACTAACCCAGTGTTCATGTGATGGTTCCTTTCCGGGCAGGTTTGCATTCCTCCAAGCATGGGGACACCAAGGCTGGCATTATAGGATTATTAAGGTTGGAAACGACCTGTAAGATCACCAAATCCAATTCTAACCCATCCCACCATGCCCACTGACCGTGTTCCTCAGTGCCACATCTCCACGGTTCTTGAACACCTCCATGGATGGTGACTCCACCACCTCCCTGGGCAGCCTGTGCCAATGCATTTCCACTCTTTCTGAGAATAAACTTTTCCTCATACCCAACCTGACCCACTTCTGGTGCAACTTCTTAAGGCCATCACCTCTCATCCCATCACTGTTACCTGGGAGAAGAGGCCGACCCCATCTCACCACAGCCTCCTTTCAGGAGGTGGCCTTCATCCTCCAGGAGATGAGTAGGGTAGGGCAGTTCCATTGGAAGGGACCTTCAAAGATCACTTTGCCCAACCACTTGTCCACTTCAGAGCTAACCAAAAGTCAGCAAGCTTTTGAGATGTATTCACATCTGGCATCCAAATCACTGATAAAAATGTTGAAAAGTTGGGAATGGAAGAGACAGAGTGATGGTGGGGGAACTCCAGGACAAGGGGAAATCGTTTCAAGGTAAAAGAGGGTGATTTGAACTGGATATAAGGAAGAAGTATTTTACATTAAGGGTAGTGAGGCACTGGCACTGGCTGCCTAGAGAGGTGGTGGATGCCCCATCCCTGGTTTCACCCAAGGTCAGGCTGGATGGGGCTCTGAGCACCTGATGGAGCTGTGGGTGTCCCTTTTCAGTGCAGGAGAACTGGACTTCATGGCCTTAAGTATTTCTTCCAACTCAAACAATTCTGTGATTCTATGATTCTAGGACATCCCTTTCACTCCTGCTGCTACATGCCGGCTGCTTTCAGCACGCAGCCCACAAACTTCGAGCTTTGCAGTGGGAATTGGGAAACATAAAGGCATCCCCAGCGCAGCTGCCAGGAGGGGGCATTACAGCCGCAGGAATGGGAAAGGAGCAGCCTGAGAAGCCTGCAAGCTCGCCGAGTTCAACCTCTAAATTCTCCCCAGATACGAGCCGGGCGACCAAGACCTGGAACTGGTGCTAAAAATCAGGGATGCAGAAAAAACACCGTCTGCATGGGGGTATAATGAACCCGTTGTACCTAGCAACATCAATTCTCCTAGTACTCATTTCCCCCTCTTTGCTCCCAAATAAGTGAAGATCTGCAGAACAGCCATTCCCATCAGGATTTAGATGCCAGCTTGCTGTCTGGCTCAGAGCTGAAGTTGTGTGCTCCCCAGAGCTTTTCCTCTTGCTTCCACCCTTTTCCTTTTCATACTAACCCTGCTATAACACAAGGCATCGCCTCTCCTTAAGCCTTAGCAATAGATGGGGCTACGCTGGAGCCACACAGGAACTAAAAGGCCAAAACACTGCACTTAGGTATGAAAAAGCAAAAGTTTAGAAGTCTGGGGTAGGTGCTACCTCCATAGAAATAGCCATAACTGCACGTTGAATTGCCATTGTGGAGTACACGTGATCCCCAATCTGGCAGCACAGTCATGCAGAACCACCAAACACAAACCCAGTCACCACTTTTATGTGCACTTTTTTGGGGGGACACTTACCAGGATCACCAGCCTGCCAGGTACTGAACCTTGTGTAGTTTTACAGGAAGAAGAAGAGGAGGAGGGGGTTGCAGCTCCAAGCTGCTCTGGCTCTAATGGGATGAGGACATCAACATGGGACGCCTACCACATCTCAGCAGAGAATCCCAGCCAGTTGGACTGCTATGTTCCTCCTCAAGAGGCAGGAACCTTCATTTTTGTCCACAGATCTCTTGCAAAGCAGCTGAAGCATCAGTTCCAGACACAGAGGAGGAATTTAAGAAGTAACCTGCAATTGCCTTATTCTAGTTGGCTAGCTCCCCATTCAAGGCATTCCCCTTCCTTCCAGCTCCCTCTTTGACACCAGGCTCAGCACCCCAACTTGGGAGAGCATGGCAGATCCCCACTCCTGGCCACCCTCACGTTCCCAGGAGAATGACTTCCCACCAGGTTTGGTTTGTTGGGCTTCAGACACCCAGATCTGCCCAAGAGCCACAACCAGACGACCAACTGCAGAAGGGTGTTGGTGGTGGCAACACTTCCTGCCCAACCTGTGGTTGATCCAAGCTGCAATGAGGTACCTGTGCAAACAAGCATGTAGGTGATAAACTCTTTTCACCAGCCTCACCCTACTGATCCCACAAGAGAAAAGCAGTGCTGGGGGAAGCAGCTGTACGTATCTGTACTGAATCCTCCCCGATTTCCTCCTCTGCACCAGGAGCCATGGACACCAAGCTCTACCTGAGGAGAAAACAAGCAAGTGGGAAGCAACAATACCAACATCTTCCTCTTCTCCTCCTCCTCAAGCTGTGGTCTAGATCCTCTTCCAGATATTTCTCAGTGCATTAATTATTTCCGAATGAATTTTGATAAAGCAGCAAAAATCGCATTTAATTCAACAGCTTTCAGTGTAAAATCACTTTGCTCTATCAAGTAAGATCTAATTAAAATGGACCAGAGAAACACAGCTTCTCCTTCAAGCATCCCATTCATTTCTGCACACATTGCTGAAACAAAGTGAAGTAGAACCAGGTAATTCATTCAGGTTTTATTTAAGGTTTCAATTTTGTCTTCCAAACAGCTGAGCTGACCTTGCACTCCAAACAAACCAGGTACCATCAGAGAGCTGTGCCACAGCAGGATGAAGAAAGAGGAACACATTTCCTACCTGATTTTAGAATGGCCACAGCCCTCGTTCTATCCCAGCAGGACAGGACACACGGATCTGCCCACAGGTCAATGCTGCAGTGGAGCAACATAGTCTTTGCTGCAAACATGATCCCAAAGCATGGCGGCTGTCAACACAAACCCAAAGCAGTGCTGAATTGAAAGATGGGAATGAGTTTCTTGCCATACACAGGGGCCTGGTTTAAATTTGGTTTTGTGTTCTTGTGTACCTGAAAAATCTGGCCTCTCTCCATTTCCTTGGCACAACAAGGCTACCTCCTCCATTCAAACATCCCCTTCTTCTTTCCAGCTGAAATTTGTTATTCTTGCCATCCTCCTGGATTGTCTTCAGTGGGATCCCCCCACTCCTTCCTGAATTTCCCCAGGGATTGTGGAACTGAGCTTTTAACCTCTGCTTCTTCCTTGGACCAACACCACCTTCTCCTGCTCCTTTTCCACAGACATCCATACTGTCTGCAAGTTTCCATCCAGCTCCAGTGTGTGTCGCTGCTTTGTCCCCACTGGCACTTGGTCTGCTCCTCGAGACCCCACATGTGATGCTGTGCTCTGTCACTGGCAGCAGACAATGGGATCAACCCTAGGACAGCAATGACCTTTGCACTTGATCCAGTGGGTTTACAACATCAAAATACATCCAGAGGTTCTCTGCTATGGTGCCAATGAGAAGCCATTGATAAGCGCTGGCATTTCATGCTAGGAAGATGAGCAGAGAATCAGACTTCATCTTTAACAATTTTAATTTCTTCACAACTTTTTTACAACTTTACGATTTTATAATAACTTTTTAAACTTTTCTTTATGGTAACGCTGACAGAGCACTGGAACAGGTTGCCCAAAGTGGTGGTGGAGACCTCTTCTATGGAGATATTCAAGACCCAACTGGACACCTACCTGTGCCACCTATTGTAGAGTACTTGCAAGGGGGGTTGGACTCGATCTCTTGAGGTCCTTTCCAGCCCCTATGATTCTGTAATATTTAAATTATTATCAAGTGTACAAATGGAATTGCCAGCTCTTAGCTAAGAAAGATTCTCAAACAAATATCTGCCCCCTAGGACTTTGGTCTGAACCTTTCATTGTCTGCAAAGACTGGCAAATTTAAAAGCAAGTACCAGCCTACCATTGGCCATTTCAGACCATTTTTGCTAAGTACTTTGCTGCAAATATCACCTATTGATACTGACCTGTGGTATTTTGAGAGACAGATGCATTAGAACAGCAATGGAAATCTCAGCTCTGAAGTGACTTTACATGCTTCAGGGCCACGGTTGGTGGTGGTGATGGGTCAGCAGCTGGATGAGATGATCTCAGTGGTCTTTTCCAACCATAATGGTTCTATGATTTGTAAGCTGTAGTGCATTATACAACTGCTGCACCTAACCTGACAGACTTGCCTAAGATCCCTTAAAAAGGAACCAGGTTTTCAGAATGGATAGTCAAACAACTTAATATCTCATGTTCCAATACAGAAGAGTATCTATTATTAATAATCAAATAAATAATTAAGGGCTGTGACTAAAAAGGGCTCACTCGGTAGAATCAGTTCATTCAGTAGGTTCCAACAAATGAAAAACCAACAGGAAAGTCACCAAAGCAGCTCTCTAGTTAAAAGCTGTTCTCAAATCACAGCAGTCGAGATGTCTGCAGAAAAATAAGCCACAGAGGTGACTTTCTAAGTCTTTCAAGAGTTATTTAAGATCTCTCGTTATGTGAGAGGAATGAGCTACAAGGGCTGATACAGGTGCTGAAACCAGGTGATGGAGTGGAGAAAAGGATGCATCTCAGAATGAAAAACATATCTAATCCTCCTGAGCTTCAGGTAACTACCATTTATGTTTTTAAATACGATATTTCTGTTAACTTGGAACTGGGGCCAGGCACACCACAGCAAGTTGACTTCTTTCTCATCACAGGTGGGTAAAAAAAAAGCCTGGGCAGGCTGTTTTGTCACTGACACTGCCTTACAGCTTCCTAGTGCACAGCTCTCCAGCAGCTGGTAGAAACCAGTGAGGACTAATCCAAAAAGCTGAAGTTGAGAGACAGAAGCAAACCACCAATGTAAGGACAGGAATAAAAACGTTCACGTCCATTCTTTTCCAGTAGGCAATGGAGAATCCAAGAGAGGAACTCAGATGGAAATAATCCTTTTCACCTCCTTCGTGGCAATGTAGAAGTCCCCCTGCAGAAAAATAAGCTTGTGGATGTGCTGGCAGGTAGAGCATACCTGTGGTATGACTTGCAGCTCCGTGGGATGCCAAGGGGGAAGTGGGAAAAGAAGGTGAAGGGAAGACAGAGACACACAGTGCATTCACTGGGGGCTGGAACCAGACAATCTCTGAGGTCTCTTCCAACCTAAGCTCTTCTATGATTCATGGGTCACGTGCTGTCATAAGAAGCCAACTGCTCAGACTGTAAGACCAGAGCCACCTCAGATTTTAGTTAAGTCAGATTTAGTCCATCATCCCCATCTCCCCACATATGCCATTCTGATACTTCACAGACGATAAGAACAAACTCCTTATCAAAGAGAACGATTCAAGGGTAGTGGCCTCCCCCTTCCCAGTCTCACCTAAGCTGCAAGCAGAGCAGTTCACCAACAGATCAGATCCCCCCAAGGATCTGCCAGCTTTGCTGTTTTGCACAAGGAATTCATCATGTGAGGAGAAACCTCTCAATCTTACATGAAGATGAAAAAATCTATACCAAGGGACAAAGACAGCAGATTTGGCAACGGACTTCAGACACAGTAACCTCAAATCAAAGAGTGACCACCCTTTGGCACAAAGGATTGGAAGGCACCAAAAAAGCGAGAGACTTTGCAAACTTTATCTGAAAAACCAGTGCAAGGGCTGTCATATATTGTAGGGTGAGTGGGGAAAAACATACATTCCTGGGCCAGAGGGGAAAGGACTGGTTGAGCAGCAAGAAGCAGGAATGAGTTTCTGTGCAACACAAGTGTTTTGGGGAGGGAATGAAATTTACTCCAGAACTGATTTAAATTCACCCCTTAAATAACCAAAGCAATATGTACAGCGAGCACACACAGATCTTTTATCCTTTCCCTTGACATGTAGTTACTCCCCTTCAGAACCACTTGCTATCCCATAAGGCTACAGAAGCTTCCATCCCGTTACCTGTCACCTTCAAGCACTCAGTGACAAGAACATGAAAAATCATCCCATCTGACAGAACTGTTGGGTGACAGTGAATTCTCCAATCCTCCCTCAGCCCCAAGTTAAGAAATTCGACAGTCATTTTATTAAAAATCAGTATACATTGAACGTAAGCCCAGTGTTTACAACCAATCTCTCTAGTAGTTCCAGGTTTCCTGTTGTTTTTTACAGACCATTAGCAACCAAAGGAGTCAGTAGCATACAGATACCAGGTTATTCTCTCATTCCAAGAAAATTAATGTCCCTATGTTTTCAGGAAAACAGCATCCATGATCAGTTTGTTTTCTGTTGGACTTGGTCTAAGAAACAGCTGTCGTCAACATCATCTTGCAGGCAAATCTTATCTTTATAACAGTAATTGCTCTGTTTGCTTTATCATACAAGGCAGGTCTCTGTGAAGCCTCAGAGCACTGATACAGTAACCCTAAAAGGAATCTCTATTCATTTCTCTTCTGATTCTTCTAGAATAGCACAAGCATTCGAAATCTGTTTAACCAGTTCAGCTGAAACAAAAGCGTGTGGGGAGAGACCTTGATTCACACCATTTGGCCAAAAGATCACCCGTGAATTAAGCTGTCCAGCAGCAGCAGCAGGAGGCACACACAGGCTTTCTCCTCGCTCCCTTGAAGCATCCAGCAGTGCTGCAGGAGGGCTGCGTGTTCCTGCCCTCGCTCCCCTCTCAGTTGTTAGAGCTGTTCAAATTTCTGCTGCTGCTTCGTTCCTTCCTCGACCCATCCAAAGCACAGAGCAGCTTCAGCGGTGCAAGAGCAGCTTGGCAGAAGCAGGAGGAGTCCAGCCAGCAAAAGATTTCATTTATTAAGATAAACACAGTCTAAGGCTCCACATAATTTGTAAAAAATAAACACAGTAATATGAAAACAAACTGGCTTTGTTACATGTAGGTCAGGCTTGGATGTTCCCATATCTTCCTGGCCGTAAAATATATCCTTCCCCTCCTGCCCCCATCCAGACAGATGGAAAGGCCGTTCACTCTGTATGATCAGCAAACAACTCCTCTGCTACCCTGCAGCACAGATCAAAGTTTTAAGAACATCCTCGTGAAGGCGGGGCAGGAGGGAAGGAGAGGAGCAGGTAACTCAGTCTCTCAAATGGACATGTAAAAAGGTTTGCCACGATGACTAATTTAACTCCGTCACTTTAATGGTTGTTCTTCGCTGCCTCTTTAGCAGCAATGATTAGAGGAGTGAGGCTAGAAAGAGGCTTTGCGATTTTCAGGAACTGGTGCTAGCAAAAGGGAAAAAGAAAAAGGGTTACACTTTTCAGAATACGTCCCAGAAATCTGGTAGCTCCACAAAAGATTGGCACCTACACCCATATGACACCTACACTCAATGACAACCAACAACATACTCTAATCTCCAAACAGGTGAAACAGAAGTGTCTCTTACCACCATGAACTTCAGTTCAGGGCTTGTCTGAACTGATAAAGAGCCCTGCACCCAACTCATGCTAATTTCTCCAGTGTTTGTACACTCTCAGGACCAAGCAAAACTCAGCAAAATCTACAGTGAAATTCTGCATGGAAAGAAAGCGTACTAAAAGCAACCTGTGCAGTTCCATCACAGGGCACGGGGCTTCCTGAAGCAATCATCCCTCAATTCTTTCTTCCCCGTTATCACAGATGTGGTGAAAATATTGCCTTGGCCTTCTAAACATATTAGAAATTTCCAAAGCAGTTGGAATTAAGGAGGGAAGCATGAAATTTGCAATTGGACCATTCAGTCAGGCTCCCATGCACCACACTCTGTTAAGCAGAACAATATTGATTATCCAACACACAACACAGAGTAGGTGGTGTCACTAAGTGCTGCTTGCAGGACTGGTGTTCCCTTTACTCATGCTCAGATTTAAGTGGAAAGCTGGTAATGTTCCAACCTCACAGAGGAAGTCCAGCTTGAGGACAGACACTGATACAAAACAGCTATCAGATGAGAGTGAAGGCAGGTAGGGCAAGTTCAAAACCTCCTCTGAAAACAAAAAGCAGCTCTGTCCCACAGCACTTCTGAGCATCAGAAAGGATCAAACACCCAAAGCACTGCATTTGAACATGCTTCAGAGATGGAGAAATCAGAGGCCAGAAGATAAAGGGAGACAGAAGTGCTATAGTCAAAATGTTCTCCCCACTCTGAGGAACAGAACGTTACTGCTGTCTGATACTTTGAAACTGGCGAGTCCAGCAGAAAGGGGATCTTTCATCCACTGCCCCTCTGCCAGTGATTCATGCTTCATTACAGTCTCTTTAAGGCCACAATACATCCAAACCTGAACCCAGGAGACAAACTAGTTGAAAATCAAGAAAGGAACTGCCTCTCAGCTGAGGTCTGAGGGCAATCACAGATCTATTTTACAAAGAGCTGAAGCACATTTTCCACCCCCATGGCAGATTTGACAGATGGAAAACATGAACATTCTTCATCTGTGTTAGTGAAAAGCCTGGCAGTTTGGTCCTCCACCTTCACCAGGAGTCCAGGCAAAGATACCAGGTTTTCAGTGAAAAAAAACAAGGAATTCTCACAGGTTTTGTTCCACTGCCTCTGCATCAAGGACCAGTACCTAGCAAAATGCGGTTTTGCCAAAGTGCTCCAGTTAATGCAAGACATGCCCATGCCAAAAAGCTTTGGGATCCCTCCACCAGAAGGCAGACAACCAGAGATTTCAACAGATGGAAGCCCTCCTGTTGTCCGAATCAGAACAAGCATGGCCAGACCACAACACATCCAGATGTCAGGGTGAGCTGCACGAAGAAGCCACAGGAATTAAGGGGCTCAGCACTTGGCAGGTCTGGGGCACTGTGATTATTTGAGGTTGGTTATAGAACATGCTGCATAGCTGCTGCTAGTAGCAAGTACTGCACGAAAAGGGAGTGCTCTGTTAACATTCTGGTATGGATTTTGGATGGATGGTTGGTTTTGTTTTGGCAGGTTACCCCAGCTGTCCCTATGCCTCGAGATGAAGAAGTACTGAAGATCCCAGATGAGATTTCTCCATAAGCCTCATCTAACTGGAATGCTTCACTCAGCCCTGTTCCCCAGCAGTTACCTGTAGCAGCTCTTTTGCAGAACCTCTTTTTTCCACATCCATTTCAAGACAGCGGTTTAGGAAGTCTCTGAATATGGGTGAAAGCTTTTCTGGATTCTGCAGTTCTGGAGTCCCATTAGTAGCAATGAGATACAGGGCCTAAAGCAAAACAAGCACCAAAGAAACAGGAGGTTATGAAGGTCAGATTCCATCTCCGGATTACACAGACATCCACTTTTCCCCTCCCACCCACCAGCTCAATGGGAAAAATAGAACAACAAAAAGCCTTATCAGGGTGACTAATAAATGATTAAGTTTCAGCAAACAGAATAGCTGCTGGCCCTATTTTCATGTGGATGGGATCCAGTCCTTTATTGTTTTACCCTCGTAATCTGGGTTTGGATCCTGCTGCCCTCTCGAGGGATTAGGAGGACAAAAACAACATTCCAGACTGTGTTTATATAGGGAAGTTAACTGGCACAGCTCTACCAGTGCTAGACTCCTGCAATAGCTATATCCTCATGGGAAGGTGCCCCTGTATAAATAGGAGATTTTGTTCTGTTGGTACTTTGCCTGAGTGTGCAAGGCCTATAAAGTCAGTACTGTAAAGATGGATTTGACCCCTTACAAATGATGCTCAGCAGATCCTCGAGCAGCATTTGACATCCTAAAGCAACAAGTAGCTTTGCTACTGCTTGGGAATTAAGCGTGCATGCAAGTCCTCTGAGAATCAAGGAACTCAACATTCAAAATTCATGCCAGAAACTTCCTGGGTGGATTTTAAAAGGAAATGCCTATCTGTATACCCAAAATCACTTCCAGTGCAAGAGATGGAAACGTAAGTTAAGCAGAACTGCTTTAGATCTTTTCATTCTCTTTAGCTTAGGAAAAAAAAAAGCCAGAAACCTGGCTTACACGAAGAACAGCTACATTCCTACAAACTGACAGGATTTCCTATTTCATTAAAGGAGAGAAAGACACCAGGGAAGTGAAAGCCTGTCTAAAGACTTACTAAGGTTGGAGTTTTATTTGGAGCATGCAAAGTGGAACAATCCACCAGAAGAAAAAAGCCCTGTTTATTGATATGTATCCTTCAATGCAAGGAGAGCTCTATTCCCCACTCACAGGGCACAAAGATTCAAGAAGCCAGGTACTTTGGTGCCAGACAGTGCTCCTTCTGTCCCATCAGCCTCTCGAAAGAGCAGGGAATTACGAGTGTCTTTGGTTAACTGAGGCTCCACCAGAAGGTTTGCAAGAGGAGCCCATTCTTCTACCATCCAGAATCAACTACAGCTTTTAACTCGAATGATCACAATCTTCTCATTACAATACCCAAGGAAATATGCAGCTGAATGTGATGGAACCACACTGGAGGATTCGGTCACCTCTTTTAGAGCCTGAGTTAGCCAGAATGCTCAGAGCAAAAACAGAGGACAAAAAGATATTTGCTTACTCTCAGGGGGTTCTCGTTGAGGTAGGGGGGTTCTCCTTCGATCATTTCGATGGCCATTATCCCCAGTGACCAGATGTCCACTTTGGGCCCGTAAGCTTTCCGTGTCACCACTTCAGGAGCCATCCAGTATGGGGTCCCCACCATGGTGCTGCGTTTGCTCTGCTCGGGAGTGATCTGGGCACAGAAGCCAAAGTCAGCTGGGAATTGAAGACAGAGGGAAAAACCAGAAATCAGCAGGTTCCTCCAAAAACAACACGTGGCCAGCAGTACAAGCTGGTCTGTTGCACTGCCTGTTATACTGCTTCTACAGCTCCAAAGGAGGGGTGGTTTTGTGGCTAACGTGGTGTTCAGGAGTTAGTTTCTAAATTTGACTCACTGAGGCCACGAGGATCACAGAGCTGCTGCCTTGCCTACATGAAGGTTGGCGATCAGCAAACAGCCATATACGGATGTTGTGAAACTCGACTGTGCAGCATTTTGCAGTTGTAAAACACCATCTATGTTTTCAAGATCGCTCCCGGGTATGTGAAAACATAAATCAATGCCCACTCTGATCTTGATACACCCCTCCACCCACACACTGCATTATCTGGTCAGATTTTCATTCCTAGAGATTTTACTTCCCTGGAAGACACATCATCCCTCAAACAGGATTTGCTTTACAGGGTAAATACTATGTTCAGAATAAGATTAAAGTACCTAAATGTATGCTTAACGTTTTTCTTGGAGTAGACAGAAAGATGGGAGCCTCCATATGAAAATTACTTGGTCCTATGTCTTATTTGCATTTGCCTTACCAAAAGAAAACCAGTTCTGTTCTCGAGTGACCAGCAGAATTAACACAGCAAGACGCAATGCACGTGCTGATCTCCTATGGCACCAAAGGTTCAATTTTAAGCAGAACCATGAAAATTAAACTAATCCCCAACTGAGTTTTTAATCGAGGGTAACAACCAGGATAGGTACATATGATTCATAAACAGAGCAAACCTCTAGCAGAGCCAATACGAAGCCCAGGTCCAGAAGGTTACTGCATCATATCCACAGGGGCTTTCCTAACTGCAGCCAAGTACCTGCATACTGTGCTCAAATGTGTTATTCCATAAGAACAGAGCACTTTGGCCCTGATAAGCTATTCATCGCTGACACTCCAGAGGTCTGACTGTACCAAAGTGCAACTTTAGTCTAAAAGGAAATCATGTACAAAAAAAACCCACCTTCTTACTCAGCATATCTGCACTGTGTGAATTTTGAGTCATATCTGCTGTCACTGCCGACAAAAATAGATTTATTTATGCCTGTTGGGTGCTAGCCAACAGAACTGGGAAGGAGGAGGAGGGAGCACAATTTTGTTAAAGCCATAGGTGGAAAGCAATCATTCGCTGGTCCCCAAACTTGTCCCTGCACGGGCAATCACTAGCACAGCTGCCACCTTAGCACCAGAGGGGCAGAACAGTCTCAAGGTCTTCATTATCAGCGATAACACAAGGAGGAAACAACACTAAGAATTCAGTTTGGGCTGGGTTTGTAAGATTAAATGCTATCTCGTTGCACAGCTTTCAATTTCCCATTCACTCACTCCCATCTCCCCAATACCCTCAAGTCTTTTCCAGACTGAAGAGATCACACACAAACAAAGGCTTGTGACCCTACACCTTTAAAATCAGCTTTACAGACTGGTGTAGCATTAAAATACTGTTATTTTAGGCGACGAAAGCAGATGGTCCAAAGCTAAACGATTCAGGTTGGATATTAGGAAAAACTTCTCTCTAAGGAGTGGTAATGCACTGGCACAGGCTGACCAGGGAGGTGGTGGAGTTTCTGCCCCTGGAGGTGCTCAAGAAGATGAGATGTGACCCTGAGGGATACTGCTAGTGGGCATGGTGGGGATGGGTTGATAGTGGAACTTGATGATCCTAAAGCTCTTTTCCAACCCTAATGATTCCACGATTCTAATCCCAAACCTCACTGCATGTCTGGTATCAGTTCGAAAGGACTTACACTTGCCAATCTCCATTAAAACAGATTCCACAAAAATACGTAAAGCAGCATTTCTACAGACTCTTCATCACTGCAGCATCAAGTAACTCAAAAGCCCATCTTCCCACTAGGCCTGTCCTGTAGCATGTAAGAAGCCTGGGTTGATAACTAAAGCCACAACCAGAGCTGTTCCCCACATACTTAATTTGACAGAGCCATCCATTCCCAGTAGGATGTTGTCACTCTTGATGTCTCTGTGAATAACTTGGTTTGAGTGGAGGAATTCCAAAGCCTGAAGACACTGAAAAAGATAAAAATTCACATAAATAAAAAACAGAGGTATTCTTTCTGAGTATGAAATTATTCACCAGCTATAGTTAGCCAGTTGATGGACACTAACATCATGCTTTTTGAGTAGCACGGGCTTAGCTTCTCATAGAGCCTTTCCTATACCCAGTATGCGTGGGGCTACTGAAGAGACATCCCTACTGGGACCAGCACATGGACAGGGTAGTTGCAAAGAGAATAAGTGTAACCATGGGAATTCCAACCCCATTTTGCACTCACTCTAGGATGAAACCTAGCAGGAGCATGCTGCAGCCCCCTAAGTAAAATCCACCCTCTGCAAAATTACTGTTGCATTAGAGAAGCTGCAGATGGCTGTTCCTGCAGAGCCAGTGACACACCACAGAAAGCCCATGTCCCCCATCCTTACAGCTCACTCAGTGTGAGCACAGCTTTACCTCTCGGCACACAGCTGCAATCTGTCCTTCGTCCATGCAGGTCTCCGTGACGACATCTGTTAGGGAGCCTCCTGCCAAGTACTCCATGACTACCCAGAGCTCTTCTCCTACAAGGTAACTGAAATGCCAAAGAAACAGCTTTTAGAAGAAGCAGATCTATGAGCATGCCACCATTTAGCTAGTCAGAATGCAATGGGTTTTTAAACTATCGTAGAAGTATGGAGGAACCATCTACTTTGCTCAGGCACGGGGGCAATCCTGGATGACACAATGGTTGGTTACAACAGACAACAGAGGAAGAACACAATATTTTTAAGTATCATGCTCACGAAAAAAAAATGAAACCAATCTTTTTTATGGCACCATTCAGTTTGGCATTCTCACAGAATCACAGAAGTGCTTCCTGGTGTTGAGATTCTGTCCAAAAAATTCAGACCTGTTGCCCAGAGAGCTGGTGGATATCCCAACCCTGGAGACATTCAAGATCAGGCTGGATGGGGCTATGAACACCTGATCAGTAGGTGTCCCTGCTCATTGCAGGGGAGTTGGACTAGATGGCCTTTAAAGGTTCCTTCCAACTCCAGTGATTCCACGAGGGCTATTGAGAACATTCTTCTGGCTGAAACAGCAATTCTACAGATTAAAATAAAACAGGAAAAGCCTGAAAGCTCTTGCCCCAAAAGACCTGTAGGAAGATGGGGAGGAGAAAGCTGAGATGAAGGTGAACATTCTCAGCCATTTGGGTTATTATTCTCTTCTGGGAGCACGCATGTTGACATCTAGAAGCAGAAGACCTGGGATGAAGGCACCAGCATTAACTCATGTTAAAAATAATAATAGTAATCACCGACCACTTCTGTCTCCTGGGGCCCATCTGCAAAAACATCAACACACGTTTTCGTAACAGACACAGCGGCACGACACATTCTTGAAGGAAGGAATCATTAGTTTGGAAACTATAAAACCCACTTTCAAGTCTATCTGCCCATTTTTGACGGGAGCAGACAGATGAGTCAAAGGGAGAAGGAAGGCAAAGATTCAAATTGCAAGCTTCTCTGCTGGCACTAGAATTCATCAGCAAGCTGTTTGCTTTGCTCAGAAACACTGATCCTGCTAAAAAGTGAACAGCGAATCTGCTAGGAGCCAAAGGCAAAAGCAGGACACGCTCCAGGGAACAACAGTGAAGGAGAAAAAGGTTATAAAGTCTGACTCGGCACAGAAAGTAGGCAGAGATGAGCCAGACATCACAGGAGTGAGCAAGGAATGCCCTCTGGCCCCAGAAGGACATGCTGCCAGCACCTGAGCTGATGAAAAAAACTCCCAAAAATAAAAAATGCAGTCTAAGCTGTGCCTGGATGCTAGAAATATTACAGCTAGGGAGAGCTTTTAGTATTAGAGACAAGATGTGATCTAAGTTTGGTGATGCTGTAGATTGCAGCGAAGCAAAACCTAAAGCTTCTTTCAGGATCCAGAGCCCAAGGACACAGAGCAATGCTCGCAGAGCAGACAGGTCTCCAGCTCCACTACCGAAGTGCTGACACACTGGCAACTTGTTTCTGGCAGCACTGTTCCCAACAAAGTCAGAATCACCTGCACAGCAGTCTGTTGGTGTGACAGAGAAGCAGAACTGCTTTCAGTAGCATTCCTGTGGGTCAGCAACCTCTTCATGGCCTCTGAAAGCCACTCCATCCAGACCTCTCCTTCCTGTTCCCTTTGCTGTTGTTGATTCTTCCTCTCCTCCTAGAGACTCTCCAGATTTTATCAGCACCCTCTCCATAAATCAGTGGCTGCCTGGAAAAGCAACACTCCCCTTCTGTGCCACTAGCACCCCCTGAAGCCCAAATCCACTTGGCTATAGGGATGGGCAGAGCAGGATCCACTGTTCCTGTGTGACCCTCTCAGGTTGCACAAGCTGGGAGCAAGCTGGTGCCTCTTCACAGCCAAAAGGGATGGAGCGAGCCAAGGAGCCCACTGCGAACCAAAGCTGTGCCACAAGCAGCACATGCCAAGATCCAGGCACCTCAATAACTGATAGCTCTGACACAACGTGCAGGGAGGTAAAATTAACAGTGGATCCTTGTCAGCTGACACTGAGCAGGCACAACTTCAGAAGGCAACATGGTGTCATCTCAGGGCTCCTCTCACTCTCCCACCACAGCAGAGGCATTTTAAGTTTCCAAGTGCCTCCTGCAGATGTGCCTCAAAACGGCTCCATCAGATGTTCCTGAAAAAAGCCAGGAATCGCAGAATCATGGAATATCTCGAGTTGGAAGGGAACCATAAGGATCACTGAGACCAACTCTTGGCTCCACGCAGTACCACCCAAAAATCAGACCATATGTCTAAGAGCATTTTCCATATGCTTCCTGAACTCCAGCAGCTTGGGGCCATGCCCACTGCCCTCTGGTAAAGGATCTTTTCCTGATATTCAACCTGAACCTCTCATGTCACAGTCTCATGCTGTTCTCTTGGGTTCAAAGGGAGCCAGGACAGCTACGTACTGCTCTCCCTGTGACATCAAAAGCACTGCAGTGTCACATACCATCACCTGCAGTCACTCTCCAAAAGAAGGCTGGCAGCAAAAGCAGGGTGATGAGAGTCTTGGAGGAAGGATGCAGCCTACAGTTTTCTCTTCACCCCACTTAACAGCTTCAATTTCAGCTGAAGGCTGCATCCTGGAAGGAGGTTGTAGCGAGGTGGGGGTCAGCCTCTTCTCCCAAGTAACAGTGATAGGACGAGTGGTAATGGCCTTAAGTTGGGCCAGGGGAGGTTCAAGTTGGCTATAAGGAAAAAATTCTTGTCAGAAAGAGTGGTAATGCATTGGCACAGGCTGCCCAGGGAGGTGGTGGAGTCACTGTCTCTGGAGGCGTTCAGGAGCCATGGAGATGTGGCACTGAAGGACACGGTCAGTGGGCACGGTGGGAATGGGCTGGTGGTTGGACTAGATGATCTTAGAGGTCTTTCCCAACCTTAATTCCAACCTTAATTCTAGATTCTATGATTTTATTTTGGTAAGGGCAGGAGCCGAGGCAGAGATCAGAGAGATGGTTTATTCCAATGAGCATCTCGCAGCTCCCATTGGGTACTGAGAAGACAGGTACACTGTCAGAAACAGAGCCTCAAAAAAGAAACTGGGTCCCACAGCAGCATTGCATCCTTCCTCATACTTCCTTCTGGGACAGCAGGAGGCAGAAGCCAGCAAGCTTCACTCATCACTCAGGAAACAAACAGGCACATGAGGCCAGGCAGGAGGGATGCAGCTCCCCAGCAGCAGGAAGTTGCAGTTGCAAAGCTGAAGTGGCACAATAGGCACAAGAGCTCCCACATGCACCCTCATTGCTGTTCTGTCCATTTGCAGCACTCAGATAAAAGCTAATCCCTCTGCAAAAGATTACTGAGAGAAAGCTGAAGACAAAAGAAGCAGCTCTTGTTGCTGGAAGTTTAAACGAGACAGCAGGACATGAAGCCACCCTGCAGCTGGGATGTACTGCCTAGGCATGGCATGTGCAGGGACACTGTGATGCACTCTCTAGTGAGAACATGCATCTCAAGCAGTTTTCCTAAAACAAAGCCTCTAATCAGCCTGGAGAAATACTCTCTTCCAGCCCACATGCAATACTTAAGTGTTCTTTTCCACAGTTCTCATTTTGCACAGGTAATATAATATCCTTCTGCTCTAAGAGAGGGCATCTGTCCTTTCACAGCTCTTTACAGTTATGCACATAATGTGAGACACAGCACCATCTAAATTGAGTATCACAATGGATGTTGATATTGCAGCATGAGAACTACTCTTTCATATTTTTGCTAAGACATCACAAGAAGCCTACTAAGAAAACAGCCAGTAGGCTTTTGATGCACATGCAGAGCAATATATGTCCAAATATTCTCTCTCAGATCTCCAAAAGTGATTCTAGGTCATGCCCCCCCATTCTATCTTCAGAAGATGAGTTGCCATTACTGAAGTCTGAAGCTTGCTTATCTGAAGCTTCCACTTTCCCTACAGTAAGGCAAACCTGTAGTTAACCAAGACTGCTGGTTTCTGAAGAGTGCAGCAATGTGGAAATCTTGCTGCAGCCCCAGTGGAAGAAGTTGTAACGTAAGATGAATGATTCAAGCTTGACACAATGCATCAGTGTAAAACTGATGCTGAATTCAATTCACTGTGCAACACTTTCGCTCTGTTTAGCTTTCAACACATCCTAGATTTCAATGCTGGCAGCTCGTGACTGCTTCCTGGAATTCAACCAGGGGGAGATGCAAGCATTTCTTGTGCTTTCTTTCAAAGGCAGCTCCCTACCCCTAAAGCCACCCAGTTGTTCCTTTTGAAGCAGCCAACCTCCAAAATGTTGATGATTGCAGCACTGCTACTACCACCCTTATGCACAATATTGATACCCTGTGGGGAAGAACCCACAGCCACACTTGTTTGTGGACTTGGTATTTTATTGCCTTGAGCTATATAGTGAACAGAGTTTCCGTGGCTACATGCATTTATGTTAGAAACAGCTTACACAGGGCAGCAGTCACAGCGCTGATTAGTTCTGCTCTGTTTCTGTCCTAATCCAAGGAACAAGTGCAAGAGCAGGTTCCTACATATGTAAGCAATTAGGTGCAGCTCCTGCAGTAAGGAGAAGCAGGGATTCAAGATGTTCCACATGAATGCAACATACCCAAGGCTGAGCAGGAGTAACACAGAGTGTGTACGAGTCCACAGAATTCAGCTACAAGTAAGAAATAAGCTTGTTCCTTACACCTTTCAAAGGATTTTTATACACTGTGCCAGCTCTTCTTCTCTCCCTTATCCACATCCACAAGAAAGCAGCTTTGCTTAGTTACATGTTATTTACCCTCATCACTACATAGAAAACCTCAGCAGACAGCAACAGGGACAGGATTACCACCTATGCCTGGAAGGAGTTACTGCTAGCAGAATGTTTGTCTTGCTCAGAGAAGAGGAAAGAAGAGGAAAACAAATATAAATAACACAGTTCAATCTATTTCCATTTCTCCTCTAGGCGCAGGGAGGAAATGGCTCACCGTGTTAAATTTGGCAGAGCATGTTGAAAAATGGAGTCTTGACAGCATGCAGTTAATGCCAGTATCTCTAAGAAGCCTGGATTCTCCATTAGCACCAATTCAGTCACTTGTTTCTCCTAGGAGTTGGACTGAGACCACTACATCACCCACACCCCAGCCTTGCCAGATGCAAGACTGTCCTTTATCTGCATTAAGCTGAGACAGGATCACTTAAGACAGTGACAAGGAAGTGTTTTCCAGAGCTCTTTCGTGCACACTTCAAACTGTGACATACCTGTCCAAGTAGTTGACAATGTTGGGGTTTTTGTTTTCCCTCATCACGAGGATTTCATTGATAATCAATTCCTTTTTGGGCTGCTGCTGCAAATTCATCTGCTTGATTGCAACCTACAGTGAAGAAAAAGCAAGACAGCATTATTACAGGAGTTCCCAAGAGTCCTGCCAGTAGTGTTGATTATTTTAGTCTTACATTCACACAAAGGGGGAAGCCACTTATTCCTCATGAGTTACTCAGTCATTCAGCAACTCTGAGCTCCTGCAGCCAGTTCACTTCTACTCTTGCTGGGCATATAGTGCCAAAAAAGAGCAAGGGAAATTACTGCTTTCATACTGGACTTTTATATCACTGTTGGACAGCCATCTCTAGCTACAGTTTCTTAGCAAGACAGCAGAGAGACCCTTAGTCTAGTTTGGACTGATAATTCAAAGACTTTTTGTTTTGAGTCAGATGTCTTTGGAAGTTCGTTGTGTTTGTAGTTTGTTTTTTTCATTCCTGTGCAAAATCCTGTGCTTCTCTAAATCTACAGCAGAGTGGGAGTGCAGGGAGGAGGTAAATAGCATAGGCTAAGTCACTTTCAAGAGATAATTCTCCTCCTGTTTGTCACAGCAAGACCTAGGGGAGAAGAATCACCAATACTTGAAGGTTGAACATATGGGAATTGGATTCAGCTTTATCCCCAGTTATAACAAAGAGAAATATGGGCAGATTGATTAGCTGTGGTCTTTTGCTTAGTAGCTGTCTACCTGTTTCATTATACCTGCTCCACATGCTTATGTGCAGAAAGCAGTTGGCTACAACACGCTTTTAATTCCTACATTCAACTACCCCACAACCAGTATTTCCATGAGAACACCTGGCCTTCAAAGACAAGCCTTCCAAGCACAGAAAGCCTTCCATCCAATAAGTCTGCCCAGCACAGCAGGAGGCAGAAACACTTTGATAGGCATTGCAGCCCAATTGTACTTGGTCCAATATTTAGGCAAAGGGAGAGATATGTAATTATACCTTTACAAAACTGCTGATTACAGAGAAAGCAGTATAGGCTAATGGAGGGGAGCCAGTAACTAGAGCTCACAAAAGCAAGGATTAGAAGCAACTAGCCAATATAGATAGATACAATTAGCATTTTCATAGTATAGCAGGAGATTCTACAGAAAAATACCAACACACAAGAAGGCAAGAACAGACATCACACTGCTTTTCCACAGTATTCATAAGGCTGCCAGGCAGTAGTTAAGTAAGGCAGAAACAAAGACCCTGTGCTGCTCTTTGGACAAGCAGAAGAGAATGAAAGATGAAGAAGAGAGGGAAGCATTTGCTGCAGATAAAGAAATTCCAGAGCAATACTGAGGAAGCCTCTGCATGTCCACACTCCTGTTCAGAGGTGGACTCAAGGGCATGCTTACATGAAGGGGTGTTTTCCTTATCTATGACTCTATTAGGGTACAAAGTAAATAGCTGTAGTTATATTAAATAGGCATAATCAGTGACAATCATGAGTATTCTTAATCCTGGCAGCTGCCCAAGGCTCTCGTATATTGCACAATAAAGAAATTTCCTTATGCACTCCTCACATGTGCTGCCTTTCACTGAGCCCCTGAGCTCTCAGCGCTGGTACCAGCAGTGCTTCACAGAAAGGAACAGGTTAACAGGATGTCAAAGCTACACTGATCCCAAATGCAATTTTAAAAATCCAGGGACCAATCAAGCTAGTATAAAGGGAATGATTTAAAAGTCTGTTGTATTGCAAGAGTTCAAATATTCACATGGGAGTCACTGAAGGGATCCAGAAGGAGAACAGAAAACCACCGAAGGATTTCCTCCTCCTACAAAACTCCTCATTGCTTCAAAGTAAATGCAACATCCCTTCCTCAGAGGCTGCAATTAAACTCTGTTATTTCTTCAGGAAATGGAAAAGAGGAGTTAAGAAATTCACTGGTGGATATCCCTGACATTGTACAAATGCAAAGTAGACACACAGTGCTGCAGACTTCCACAAAGATATCTGGAATAATGCATACACTTTCCTCTTTAACAATCCTCCATCTAGCAATAATCATTTCCACAGGTGCTGCATATCCATCACTACTAGTTTATTATGCATGCATGCAATGTGCACAGCACTTTTCAATATTCAGGAAAGAAAAAGTAAAAAGATACTCCTTGTCTCTCAAGCCAAGGGCAAAAAGCAGGTGGGCAAAGGGTGGGAATGAATTATTTCTATGCAAGTCAACTGATGTAAGTGTATGAAGCAAAGGAAAAGAAGATGTAAAAGAATTTACATGGGGGGAGGAAGACTCCTTAGCAGGAACCTTTCTGATAAGACAAGGGGAAGTGATTTCAAACTAAAACAGAGGAGATTTCAATTGGATATAAAAAAAAGTGTTTTTATGATAAGGGTGGTGAGGCACTGGCACAGGCTGCTCGGAGAGGAGGTGTTGCCCCATCCACAGAGACACCCATGGTCAGGCTGGATGGGCTCTGAGCACCTGATGGAGCTGTGGGTGTCCCTGTTCATTGCAGGGGAGCTGGACCAGACGGCCTTCAAAGGTCCCTTCCAGTTCATACGATTCTATAACTATGAAATATCAGGGATGAAGAAACTTCTGCTAGGGAGCTACCTGCTCTCAACATTTGCTTCCAGCCTTTGTGGTCACAGAAAGGTTCTTTACAATTACAAAGTGATTCAGGAATTAAAACCTGGGAAATCATTTTTCCAGTTTACTGCTCGGACCACTCGACCGTGCCTCATTAGTAAGGAAACAAATGCCTCATTAAAAACAAAATGTCATGAACCCCTGAAAGAATGTCTTTATTTTATAGCATCAACTGTAACTTTCAGTGGATTTTGGATTGTGTCCTGAAGTGGTATTCTGGCAGCACTTACCTCCTGTCCTGTAGCTACATCCATTGCTGTGTAAACTGTACCTGAGGCTCTAAAGAAAAGGGAGAATAATAATAATGAAAGGGGAGAATAATAATAATAAAAAGCTTATTATTGTCTCATAGCAAGACAGAATTTAATATACTCCTCCTACTACTTGTCTCACTCCCATTCTTCATCTTGTCAATAATTCCAGTGGTAAATGTAATCTGAAATACTTCGTAGCCAGCATCACTACTGGAGAAGTTCCAATGGGGAGCAAAGCTCCTGGTATGGAACAGTCTGGCCATCCAAATCCTTGCCGCTAAACCAGCAATGCAGCACAGCTTGCAGGACCATGAGCTAAACTGGCATGACTGCAGTGACCTGGCTTGCAGACTGCCCAATGTGATTACAGAACAGACAGGATCAGATAAAGTAAACATGTGTGGCATTTGTAGTGAGAGGAATGGGAGTCTGGGCCTCAGCACAGTCACATCTTTCCACGATGTACCTTACTGTAGCCTCTCCCCAAACCTCTTCTTTCCCCTACTCTGCTAAGAGTAGCACAACACCAGCATCGAGGAGAGTTAACTCAGAAAGCAAATCTGTGCTTTCAGCCTTGCATGCTGAAAATAAGCAGCTCCATCCCTGCCTACAGCTATATTTAGCAACCTGATCATCTAATGACATATTTTCTTCTATTAAAACACAATTGCGCAAAAGAACCCAGTCACTGTGACTCAAAACTTTGGTAGGAAGGGGAAGAGAGCTTTGGGGAAGGAATAAAAAAAGTAATCACCAGCTTTTCCAGCAGACTAACTTAGCCTGGATTCAGTGCCTCTTTCTTAACATAAGGAAAGGTACAGGAGAGAAGTGAAGCATATACCAACCCTTGTCCAATCTTCTCAAAACGCGTGTACTTCTTTTTTGGGTCACCCACACTCACAATGCTTCCTATAAAACAAAAAAAGAAATTTTAGAAGTACTTTTCCATACAACTACACCATGATAACTTCATAGAATCATAGAATGGCCTGAGTTGAAAAGGACCACGACGATCATCTAGTTCCAACCCCCCTGCTATGTGCAGGGTCGCCAACCACCAGACCAGGCTGCCCAGAGCCACATCCAGCCTGGCCTTGAATGCCTTCAGGGATGGGGCGTCCACAACCTCCTTGGGCAATCTGTTCCAGTGGATCACCACCCTCTGGGTGAAAAACTTCCTCCTAATACCTAACCTAAACCTCCCTTGTCTCAGTTTAAGACCATTCCCCCTTGTCCTACCACTATCCACCCTCGTAAACAGCCGTTCCCCCTCCTGTTTATACGTTCCCTTCAAGTACTGGAAGGCCACAATTAGGTCTCCCCAGAGCCTTCTCTTCTCCAAGCTAAACAATCCCAGTTCCCTCAACCTTTCCTCATAGGAGAGGTGCTCCAGCCCTCTGATCATCTTAGCGGCCCTCCTCTGGACCCGCTCTAAGAGCTCCAAGTCCTCCCTGTGCTGGGGGCCCCAGGCCTGGACGCAGTACTGCAGATGGGGCCTCACAAGAGCTGAGTAGAGGGGGACAATCACCTCCCTCTCCTTGCTGGCCACCCCTTTTTTAATGCAGCCCAGAACACAGCTGGCCTTCCGGGCTGCAAGCGCGCACTGCTGGCTCATGTCCAGCTTCTCGTCCACCAACTTCTGTCAGAACAAACGTATTTACCACTTTTCCATACCAGCAATAACATAGACATTATTGATCTAACTAATAGGTTGCAAGACATGGGGAGGAAGCTCGAGAGACCCTAGCATTGCTCAGCTCCTCTATTAGGAGCCCAGCAGCAAGGGGAAGGGCAGGAGGTTTTTAGTAGCAGTTGCCATGCAACTGCAGCCATTCTTTCCCGGGCTTGGAGAGCACCCTGAGGCAATCTCAGCTCATTTTCCCTAATGTGGCTGTTCAGCTGAAAGAAAGTCTATTATTGCATCCCTTGGAGGGTAAAGCATTTGGCTTAGTGTGCAAGGTAGTGAGGGGCTGCTCAGGTTCAAGGTGGATTTGGTATCCATGAGGAACACAACCTCAAGCTTTCTGTAGTGGAGGGAGCTCGCAGAAGAAGGGCACAGAGGCACCAAGACCAAGGATCAAGCTAGAGAAACTGCCAAAAGGAGCATCACTGGAACCCCAAGTTCCCTGAAGACAGTGATATTCATCATGTCCCCATCACTGGAGGGGAATCACATCCTTTAGGGTTGAGGACATCCAGGCCAACAATTCCTAGAGCTCAGCTGGGTACAAGTCTCCCCTACAACATCTCCAGGGTTTGACTAGATTATCTTAGTGGTCTTTTCCAACATTAATGATTCGATGATTCTAATAGGATCAAGGGATGCAGAGCTGCCTCTGTGTTGTTTGCAAGTTGCTCGAGCAGCCAACATACGGCGCTGCCTTTGCAGCGGCCTAGGGCTGAGCCTAAACAGATGCATATTGGCAAGGAAACTGCTCGTGGTCATCATGCCAAGAAATCCAGTAGCGAGCAGAGTAAGAGCAGGCTATTTTCAGACACCAATGGCCAGCAGCCAAATCCACAGAGTTTAGGGCAGACAGAAGTAAGAGAAGGGAATACGGCTCCTGCCTGGGGAGGAGGGTGGGAAGAGAAATCAGACTGCGTACACCCTACTGCACAATTACTGAAGCAATGCTGTCTGCCCTGAGGACAAACATTTCTGGACAAATGTTCATAAACCTTCCCTTAAAGCCTAACACAGGATGCAAGTTCAGACTGTGAGAGGCAAATGTTTGCCCAAGGCAGTCACAGGACAGTGCTGCTGGGCAGCGACAAGAGGCAGCTGTCGGTCTTGCCCTGTTTAACTCTCTCATCTGTAAAAGGGGGTAATGTCTCCTACCTCCTAAAAAGCCAGGTGAGGATTCATTAATGTCTGCACTAATGCTAAGAGGTGGGGATTTACAGAAGCAAACATATTTGCATTAAAATAGCACCTTTTTCCAGACCCTGCCTGCCCTACCTGGTCAGAGAATGGCTCAAATCCTTAATGATACAAAGGTCCTGCTAATTCAGCAAGTGAAGTTGTTTTGAAACAGGTCTTGAATGGGCAAGTTTTCAGATAGCAAACGCTTCCAGCTTACATGCCATGAATGCAATTTAGGCTTAATTTCAGAGGAATTAGGTACCCCAGTGACACTGTGTTGAAGTTATGCCCTCAGATTAAGTTTCTCTTGTTTCAGGTATTAGCCTTAGCTTCATTAAATAGGGGGAAAAACTCTCAACAAAGGAGTCTAGCCAGACTGTAGGGGTGCTAACACAATTTACACCATCTGACATGCAAGTCACATATGTAATTAACACAGGATTAGTAGTTCAAAGAATTAGAAATGCTCTACCCTAATAAAAGCTGGCCCAGGCTGAGGACAGCAATCAATTGCACAGAACAGCTGTTTCAGCTGTCAAATGCTGCCATAGCACATCCCAGTAATGCCAGGCAGTAGAGAAGCACTTTAAATAACACCCATGAACTAAAGGTAAGGACTGCAAAAGAAACTGGGACACAACAGAAAGACAACACCCACAAGTTCGGGTTATTTACTGGGTACACACACAGTGTCAGGACACTTAAAAGACATTTAATGTCATGGTATCAGGGGAGGCAAACTTGGGCTTGCATGAATTTTCTCTGTCTTTTAGCCACAGCTGAAAGCTCTGCTCACCTTAGGTGCCACATTTCAATATAATCATCCACACTCCAAAGCTATGGAATACCAAGATGTGGAGCAGTCTCAGACTTCGTGGTTAAGTAGATGTTACATATTCAGGGCTCATTTTGCAGAGTCTCAGGATCTGCATCTCCCAGAGCCCTTCAGCTGGCATCACAGGTGCTCAGCTTACATCTACATTCTCCCTCTTCACCTGCCCCAATTTTGGCACGCAGTCACAAGGCAAAGTTTTCAGTAAGGGATCTCAACATAGCAGCACCCAAACATCTCAGCTTTTAAGACACCAACACAAAAGAACATGGAATTTAATTTTTTTTTGTTTCCAAGAAGACATACTTAATTTTTCCAAAATCTCTTCATCTGACATTTTTGGCTTCTTCTTTTGTTTCTCCGCGCTCCTGATCAGCATGTCGGGTGTTGCTGTGCTGTTTTCCGAGGGAGAAGAAATAGGAGAGGTGGCCACATCTCTGGTAGGAGGAGGAAGGGGGTCTATCACAGAGCGGGTGTATATCTAAATTTTATTGAATAAAAACACGTATTAGTACAAAGCAGATGATGACTTAAACGCTGCTCATCTTTTCAAGACCTGAGCGTGACCGTGCTGAAGGAGGTATTGGTACTCACAGATTTGGTGTGTTCAGGTCGTGGAGCTATCACAGGGGGTGGAGCTGCATCATCTTCGTCATCTTCATCTTCAGACACTGAGGGCACTGCGGGGCTCTCAGACACAGCTTTCACGTTCTGCATGTGGTCACACAAATAGCAAAAATAAAAACCTAATGGCCTGTTGTAAACATGTAACAAATGTTGGATTAAGCTCCTAACAGAGAATGTCTTGAAGGAAACAGACATTTTTTTCTTTGCCCAGAGAGGCTGTGGATTCCCCATCCCTGGAGGTGTTCAAGGCCAGGTTGGATGGACAACCTGGTCTAGAACCAGATCTGAAGGTTGGTGGCCCTGCCTGTGGCAGGGAGGTTGGAACTTGACGATCCTTGGGGTCCCTTCCAACCCAACCTATTCTATGACTGAAGTTCACGGAGTCCTCTACACTATAGACACTCCAAAATAAACTTGGCAAGCCCCTCAACCCACTAGGCCAGTTCTGCTCCTGCTTTCCAGTTTTCCTTTTCTTCTAGTAGAGTCCTAAGTGGTCAAATAGCAATATGCTGCCCCCAGAAGGGAGTAGAACAAGCCAACTCCAGATAATATCACGGCTGTGAGAAAATTAGAGGTGAGAGAACTGTGAGTTCTTATGAATCACCTCAAACATAAAGTCTTGTTTATCCCATGAATATACATGCATAAATTTTACAGAGCATTTCAGCTCTGTCTCCAAGCAAAGCTAAGAGGAGTGGTGCTGTCCTGGTAAGGACAGAGCAAAGGTCGAGCAGAGAGGAGGAGAACCTTTTATTTCCCTCTCGGCTGAGATTAGCTTGGTTAATCAACACTGCTTCAATCCAACCTCTCAGGCTAGTAATTAAACTTTGTTAGATCACAGATGTTTATAGAGACATAAAACCTTCTAGATTACCACACCCAAAGTAAACAGATGCAGGAATGGATCAATTTATATGAAAACAGCACTATTTCTACTCATTAATTCACTAACTTCTATTATTTTGACAATAAAGGCCTCTTCTGTCTACTTGGCTTTACCATAGCTTTTTTTTTCACGTACAAACATGTCCTTTTAGGATAACTTGCCTGTTTTTATAAACATATTCACTAAATCATAGAACCATGAAGGTTGGAAAAGACCACTAAGATCATTAAGCCCAGCCATCAACCCATCACCACCTTGCCCACTATGTCCCTAAGTGTCTTTAAAATGATTTTCAAACACCAAGCAAACTAAAAGCTACACAGATAAAACTATCCAATGCAAGTTTTTAAATCCCCAAACTCAAGAGGTGGTGTGAAGGCTTACCAGAGTGTTTGACGAATTGTATTCTTCTGCCAACTTATCTGAAAGAAAGAGATATTAATGCTGTTATAAATGAGTTATAAACACAGCAGCACTAGGGAGAGGAGAAAGGGACAAGCTCCTTTTGGAAGGGACAGGAAAAACGGCTCCTCTCTTCTTAGAGGCTTTCAGATACCTCCTGCACCCTACAGCAAGTCTGAAAAAGGCTGTCTTAAGTCTCAGGACCACCTTACACCTCATTATTATCCCAGAATCATGGCTTGCAGGCCAACACTTTTCAGGAAGATTAGCCCAGAAGCAGAATTAATGATTTCAAATCCAATAAAGCTTAAGAGAACAGGTAGCTGTATTTCAACATCTATGCTTTTTTTGTTGTTGTTCTCCTGGAGGAATCTATAGGTTGGATTTTATTTAGGGTCCTTGCACCTGAAGGCACTTTTGTGGAGGAAGTATAGTGCAAAGGAACTCCCCACACCAAGCTGACACTTGGATAAGGGAGCAGGGGGTACAAAATTCCACAGGCAAATGCAGAAACCTCAAATCCCTGCTGCAGGAAGGTGGAATTTCCCAGAGCAGCACCTGGGAACGTGTTCTGTCATCCACCCACATACACAAGGTGCTTTCAGTGGACTTGGAAAATCTTCTGGTGCTAGATCACCAGCAGAGGCACTACAGCTAGCCTGAGACCTGCAAGGTCCAGTTCATTGTCGTCCCCTTTTACAAATAGGCTGGGCATTAACAAAATTAACACAGCATTTTTCAGAGGAAGAAGGGTGCTCAAGCAGACATTGAAAAGACAGATCTACTCATTGATAAAACAAAATAAAATCCCTATATCCAATGAATAACACAAAGCTGGACAGAGCAGCTGTACAAATACCTGTGAAACTCATGTACTTCTGGCTGCTGGAGGTCTTCTTGGAGTTGTAAAACTCCAGTACATCCAGCACTGCCTGGGGGTTCTTCTTCTGCTCTAACTTGGTGATGTTGGAAGTCTGTAGTAAGCGCGCCCATTGCTCCGGCATGCCCTATGGGGAGATGTACCACATTAGCCCACAGATGACCTAGTGTGGTTCACACCACACACACACAGTTCTGCCACACTGCTTCTGGGGTTACTCCATACTGCAAAGGAAATGGGGAGAAAAGAGGAAAAGGGGGGTTGAACCTAGATCATCTCTGAAATCCCTTCCAACCCAAGCCCATCTATCATTGTATGACAGCCATCATCTGCGTCTGAAGTTAGAATCACAGCATGGTTGAGGTTGGAAGGTATTTCTGGTCCCATACATCTCCAGCAGGGACACCACCCAGAGCAGGATGCCCAGCACCACGTCCAAGTGGCTTCTGGAGATCCCCAAGGAGCAGCCCTCAGCCCTTCTCTGGTCCCTTTGCCAGTGCTTAATCATCATGTTCCAGTACCCCTTGTCATGCGTTTCTTACACGGACAGATCAATGCTGCTGAGTTCACAGAGATCTGTGTGAGCCCCTGATCCTTTGACAACCAAAACTCAAAAGACTGAAAGGATCAGACCCGATGCTGCAGCTCAGGAAGAGCCTCAAACAAGAAAATATTTACATACAAACATACACATGTTTACACGTACCCAAGAAAGACTAGAGAAATGACATACACTGTATAGCATCTAGCACAACGGACATGCAACAACACTCATCTGGGCCTTCTTGTAACACTGGTTCTTTGGTAATAGTGGTATGGCATATATTGTAATCAGAGCTGGGACAGTGGAGATGTTAACCTAGCATACAGAGCTTATAATTTCATTATAGGGACACAATTTCAATCATAAAATAAACACATTTGGAATACAATGTGGCTTGCAACTTTCAGCACCAGCAAGAACAACTGTGAGCAGATGAAATGGCAAGTGACTGGGGTCCTTTACTGACAAAGTTGCCCTTCCTTTTCTAAAGAGTTGCTGGATGCACCACTCAGAGGTAATGCCCCACTGGTACATCCAAGTTAACCTGAGCAAGTCTGGAAGCTGACACGCAAAGTACATCTGTACACACAATTCAGGCTAGGAGAGCAAAGTGTCTTTAAAAGAAATAAGCACGGATTAAACCATCTTGCTTGTGAATAACTGCTGTTATTAAACCCTATCTCACAATCAAATTAAGAGGAACAACATGATGAAATACAACTCTGTCTCCCTACTATTTTGCATGTCAATAAAAAAAATGCATAGAAGTATCTGCCATTTAGCCTTAGGACAGCACATGCACATTCTGGCACAAACAGGTATGCACAGTTGCGTGTGTCCTAAAGCAAAACCCTGAGCTCCATTTAAAGGACACGGACTATGCTGTAGAACTAATCCAGCTCTAGAAGAGTAAGGCAGGGGAGATATACCAAGTTTTGCTGTCCACATCAGCCAAAAAACAGGACAGGAAAAGTCTGCTGGCAGCCTGGGCTCCTGGGATGTGCCAAGCTTGACAAGCAATCTCTCAGCAGGAATTAGCGGGCTGCCTCTACAGATGCAGATCAAACCAGATGATGGTAATAGCCTTTCCAGCGTTACCATATAAAAGATTAATAGGTCCTCCCAGCAATATGCCAAAGCACACAGTTCTCTTTTCCTACAAATCACTTACTGTGAATTCTCCAGTGACTGCATCAAACCCCACATGAATTGTGTGCTCAAAGTCGGAAGGGAGGGAGATCTCCGGCCGCTCCTTCTCTTTCTTCTTATTGGCTAGAGGAGACAACAACAAAAATATCCATCAGTCCTTCAAGAATTCAGATCTCCCTGACAGCTTCCAATTCACCTAAGCATCCATAGCCTGTTTTGTGGTAGATTTCAATCTGAGGCAGAATAGCAAGTTACAAAACTTCCTTAACTCACTACAGAGCAGATACTGTAAAGGGGTAATAAGGATCAGAGTCCAGCGTCAAAATAGAGTTTATAAAGAAAACCAAATATACTGCGTGTGTTTCTACTACAAAACCTTACAAGCAAAACCATTTTTATGTTCCTTCCCAGAAAATGAACTAAATGTGGTTTTAATAACAAGCCTTGAGCACACAGCAGGAAGAAAGCAGAATCTGGCAGGTGAGGAGCAGAACTCATGAAGAAACAGGAATGAAAATAAACCAAAGCAGATGCACTCCACAAATTCTCAAGTTAGGGCTTCCAACAAGATTATCATTATGTCTTGGATTAAGTTTATCCATACTCATGACATATTAAAGACTCCATCTGCCTTTTAATATTTACTATATTCAAGAAATTGAGATCAGTTTAAAGAAGAACCACGTTCTACTCAGATTTGCCACTGCTTGTAGTTATAAATTAAGCAGAGCCAGAAAAAGGTGATTAAAGCTCCTGGGTTTCCCAGCTGCTACCTCCTGGATCTAAAGCCAGAGATAATTTGTTTTGTGGCTGACATTCCACAGTGCACTTCTGGCAATACGAATGCCAAACCTCAAGCATTTCATAAGCCTGGGAGGCTTTATTTAAGACACTGCTGGAGGTTAGCTGTATGGAGACCATCACGGCTTCCCTCAAAGGTCCAATGCCTGTTTTCTCCACTGCTCAAGCACTGTTCTCAGTGCCATTAGAGTTAGTGTTGCACAGAGTAATACTGGAGGAAGAAAAGGATCAGTTTGGGACGTGGAGAAGGAACAGTTTCCAATCACTTTTTCAAACAAAGGGGATGGAGAAAGCTGAATGACAAGTGAGACAGTTAAAAGAGGAAGGTCTAATAGTGATAGGACAAGGGGGGATGGCTTCAAACTAAAAGAGGGGAAAATTAGGTTAGATGTTAAGAAATTCTTTACTCAGAGGAAGGTGAGGCCCTGGAACTGCTGCCCAGAGAGCTGTGGCTGCCCCCGCCCTGGCGGTGCCCAAGGCCAGGCTGGATGGGGAGCTGGGCAGCATGAGGTGATGGGGGGCAACCAGCCCATGGCAGGGGTCAGAACTGGGTGATCTTTGAGGTCCTTTCCAACCCAAGCCACTCTATAATTTTGTGAGTCTGTGAATGTGGAGAGAGAGCTGAAATGCTGGAGGAGCCACTGCAGAGGTGGAAGCCAGAGGCTAGAAGCAGCTGCCTGTTAGCAGATGGCGAGCATCTGCAATATGGAGGCCTGCCAGAGAAGGTCCAAGCAGCTGCATCCAGCAGGTATACAGAAAATGCTGCATGCACAAGGAGCAGATAGAAAGCAAGAAAAAAAAGAGATGTGGAAAGAGCCAGCTGAAGCATCATGTTATGCAGACCATTGCTCCAAGACAGACTGAGCGGTCAGCTAAAGTCCAGAAGCCTGAAACTTGGGGGAGGAGTAAGAGAGCAACTGTACCAGTACCACTGTGCAGGAGTACTGCATGGGAAATCATAGAACCATGGAATATCCCAAGTTGGAGGCCTGAGGCCTCCCCTCAGCCTCCTCTTCTCTGGGAGGAACAAACCTACAGCCTGAATGAGCTTCAGGGACACAGATACACAGTTTTGAATGGACTGACTAAATAACATGAAGGCCTCTGTCACATCAGTAATCCAGGTTTATGTTCATATTTGGCACCCAGGTAGAAAGATCAAGTGTGGGCCTACACTGGAACATAGAAAAATCATCAAAGAATCACAGAATCATTGGGTTGGAAGGGATCTTAAAGCCCACCCAGTTCCAACTCCTGCCATGGGTGGTTGCCCCCTACCAGCTCAGGCTGCCTAGGGCAGCATCCAGCCTGGCCTTGGGCACCTCCAGGGATGGGGCACCCACAGCTCTCTGAGCAGCCTGTGCCAATGTTTCACTGCCCTATGAGTAGGGAATATCCCCTAATATTTAGTCTGAATCTCCCTTCTTTTAGTTTAAAATCATTCCCTCTTGTCCTATCACTATCAGACCATGTTAAAGTCTGTCACCCTCCTGTTTAGAAGCTGCCTTTAAGTACTGGGAGGCTGCACTGAGGTCCCCCCAGAGCCTTTTCTTCTCCAGACTGAAAAAGGAAGACAGCTTTCTGCATTTACATTGCTTTCATACTCCTGCAGCAGTTAATGCTCTCCCCACAACCTTACAGTTTCTTGCAACCACTTCCTACAGATTCTCAACTGTCTGCATTTTTCCTGACTCTCAATAACTCTTTGAGACAGCTCTACAAACTCTTGCTAAAATCACTTTGCCTTAGCTATAATGTTACAGCAGCTGAAACCATCAGTGTTTTCTTGTACACTTTATTAAACCTGCCTGAACGCCACTTTCAGGGTTTTGTGGTGCCCAGATTGAAACAGAGCCTCATGTAAATGCACATGAAGGTGGCACATGAATTCAGAAGCATTCCTTCAGGATTCCCAGAAGACAATGTGTTCCACAAGCTCTTGTTCCAAAATCGAACAGACCTACAAGTCTAAATGCATTCAAACATTAATAATTGCTTTCTGTGATAGAGATGTATGTCGTGGTAGGAGGCATATAACTAAAAAGAACTAAAGAGATGGGCTCTCAGTCTCGCTGAACATGTACTCCCCATCTACAATGATCATGTTGTTATCACTGCAGTGAGTCAAAAAGCCCTGAAGAATCTTAAATAAAACAAAATAAACAGAAGAGAAACTTATACATATAATATATATTATATGTTATACTTGCTTATGAAGGTCTACCTATCACTAAGTGCTTCATCCCCACAAACATCTTACCACCTCCTTATTCAAAGCCTCACACATTTGATACTGTGAAAAGAGCTGACCACAGCCTTCCATCATGATGCTCTGACAAGCTGGGCTGCAGCTGGGAAGCACAGCATCCCCCAGTGAAGAAAGCCCATGGGCCCATCCTGAATGTCTTCTTCACTGGTAAATTTAAGGAAAGCTTTCCCATCTCAGATGTGAGATACCACACATCTGCAGCAGTGTAACCACCGTGGAAAGGGCTTGTAGGCACCACACATCATTACTTTGTGGTACCACTCGTGCTCTTTGTGAATCATCAGCAGAGCTCAGCAAACATCAGCAGAACAAAACGTGCCACATTCTCCTGGTTCATACACCCCCAAAAGTTACTGAACCCAAAAAGACTTGAATGGTCACAGCTCCTGCTGATAATATGATATCATGGGAGCGTGCATTTGGAAAGGTTCCATCCAGTATTAAAGTTGAGGGTTAGGCTGGGACAGAAGACATTAGAACTAAAAATTACACCTTAAACTCGCAGACAGAACATGGTACTTCCAAAGCAGCCTGGCAAGGCGATGTAGCTCAAGAGAAGCATGTGCACACATATCACAAAATCACAGAATGGCCTGGGTTGGAAAAGACCTTGAGGATCATCAAGCTCCAACCCCCCTGCCAGGCAGGGCCACCAACCTCCACATTTAATACTAGACCAGGCTGCCCAGGGCCCCATCCATCCTGGCCTTGAACACCTCCAGGGATGGACGGGGCATCCACAGCCTCTCTGGGCAGCTGTTCCAGCACCTCACCACTCTCTTAGTAAAGAACTTCCCCCTGACATCCAACCTAAATCTTCCC
Source organism: Pavo muticus (assembly GCA_016647715.1). Lineage (NCBI taxonomy): Eukaryota > Metazoa > Chordata > Aves > Galliformes > Phasianidae > Pavo > Pavo muticus. The sequence continues at coordinate 311,519 of JACDJE010000432.1, read as the reverse complement.
TCCCTCAGCTTAACACCATTTTCCCTTGTCTTTCTATTATCTACCCTTTCAAAAAGTTGGCTCCCCTCCTGTTTATAGGCTCCCTTTAGGTACTGGAAGGCTGCAATGAGGTCACACCACAGCCAGATTTTTGCAGGGACAAATTACTGTCTTCTTTGACTTAGAATACAAGTCACAGAACACTCCAAATTACACTACTCTGAGTGTCCAGACAAACCAGCAAACAACACTTGAATTAATTCAGGCACAGACCAAAGAGACTGTCAGAGCACCTGTGAATTTTACTAACAGTTAAACAGCAGGAGGGAATTTAGTTGTCATCTGAGATCAGAAAAATGTTCCTAAGGTGAAAATCAGCCAATCACAAGTGGAGGTGATGGTGTTAAAGCTAGTTTTTGCTTGACAAGAATTGTAGGACAGGACAGAAGCAGTCATTCTAGTTTGGGCAGGTGTATTTGTATTGCAACAGAAGGCTCTGCTGGGCTTGGCTAGACAAAAAGCTCTCATGTCTCGAATCATCTGCCATGTTGGCCAAACTTCAGGATATGCAGGCTTAAATCTTAATATCAGTGGTAGTATCCCATTTACCTGAGCTGTTTACCATATCAGTTCTCCTTTAAGTTCTACAGTATTTAATGCTGTGTTTATTTTCATCTTATACATCTCAGGTTATTTCTTTGTTTTCTGCAACTGCTGACCCTAGAGGTTTTACAAACACTCTTAAGTAAGCTGACACCAAAATCTTCCAGCTCTTCAGGATTAATACACAAAATGGCAAGTTCTAACCAGTATCCTGCAAATGTTTAATAGAGTTCACGGGTTCCTGGGCTGCAGAATTAAAAATCAATGTCTATAAAACAATCCAAGTTCTCCCTGAACCTCTATCTCTGTGATTTAAATTAGCACACCAATTAGACTTTGTTCTATAACCAAAACTCAAGGAGGCAGCTTCCTTCCTGAAGGCAAGCATGTTGCAGGTACTTAGACTTTCAGTTATCCAATGTCCAGACACCACTGCAAAGCAGACTCTGATGTACTAGAAAGAGAAGTCCAAAAAATAGGTCATATATAAAAAGAAATCAGCAGATAGAGAGGATAGAGATTTTTGTCTTATATCACTTTAAGATTCATGAGAGAGTTTTGAAATTATCTGGATCGTTGCGATTTAGAATTTCAATTCACAGCTTCTATCTCTATTTCCATCTGCTACAGTGCCTGTAACAGGAGAAAATTCCTTCCCTTCACAAGAAACGTGCAAGAATTTGTGGTGAGAAATTATTTGTAACAGCGAGTAGAAAATGCATGACACAAAATCTAGAATAAATGAGAAATTACACCTTTGACTGTAAGCTTGTCACGGCAGACCATGCAGTAACACACGACAGTCCTGGCAGGAAATGGACTGTTACTCATGCTTTACACAAAGTTTCTTGCTGTAACAAGAAACTGGCAAAAAGCTTCCCCTTCCCCACCAAAGGAACTGCCAATTGTAGTTTTAACTGACCAGCTTGTAACTGGGAACAACGTTTATGTGATTTTCAACATCATTAAGGATAAGTCAGGCCAGGAGCTGGCAGAGCTAGTCCCACCTTTCAGGGATGCTGTTCTCATAATTTAAGGGGAAAAAAGCACAAAAACAGATTAAGAGGGGTAGATTAATCATGGCAGAATTAATCATTAGGAAAAGAAAACAGAACTACAGCCAGTATTGCCTATACCCCAAAACAACCACGACAGCCGTGCAAGAAATGAACATGAGCCATCTTCCAAACCATCGTTAAGCAACAGTCATCCAGAGCAAAACTGAGGCATGAGGTTTATAAGAAAAGTCACAATACTGTACTTTTATCTCCTGGTAAAATAGATCGGTAAAATCGGTCCCTCTTCTTCTTTTCTTCTGGGTTGGGAGGCAAAGGTTTTGAGCCATGGTTTAAAGTCCCGGTGTCTTTGCTTCCTGATCCAATCATGGTGCTGGTATTTCTCATCGGAGGAGCAGGTGGTTTGTCTTCTGTTTCAACTCCATTGTTGGACATCTTCAGATGTAGAGGCCGTTACTAGCAAAGGAGGAAGAAATGAAGTAAGAAGCTTTGTGGTTTGTTGAGTTAGGGTTTTTTTTTTGGTAAGTTAGAATCACGTGCTATCAAATAAACCACACACAGGTATTTTCAGACAAAGCTGTACCTCACACCAATGCAAAGCGTCAGCACAAATTCTACTTAAGATCCAAATCATTTCTGTTAAGATTACATTCAAGAGTTTCAGTTGTTGATTATCACAAAAAGCTTGCTGCAGGGTACAGCCAGATCTCAAGTATACCATGAAGTGGAGGGTGAGGGAGAGCAGGAAGAGTAGTAAATACCAGGTAGCAAAAAGCAGGGATACCTGACAGCAGCCAAGATAATCATACAATCACTGGGGTTGAAAAAGACTCTAAGATCATTGAGTCCAACTGCCAACCCCATCTCCACTATGTCCACTAACCACTTCCCTCAGTGCCACATCTCCACAGCTCTTGAACACCTCCAGGAACAGTGATTGACTCCACCACCTCCCTGGGCAGCCAATTCCAATGCTTGATCACTTTTTCAGAAATACTTTCTTCCTAATAAGACCTCTCTGATCCATTCTAGCTCTGCCAAAATCTGCCTCAACAGGTTTGCATCAATCTCCAGCACAGGCAGTAACACAATGCAATCAAAGAGCTTGGATGCAGCCACTCAGGCTCCATCACTGAAAATGTGCTGAAATGCTCCAGAGGGAGATGGGCAGAAAGCATCAGAGCTGCATCCATGTCACCTCCACGTCAAGTCCTGCAGTGCCTGCTGGACCCTGGCCTTCCTGCTGTAGCAGCACACTTAAAGCACAATCCAGACAGCCAGAACATTGATCCTCAGCATACACATTAATCTGTAAGTAAATAAACCCTGCTGTGAGGATTTAAAGACGGAAGCTTGTGAACTGGGTAACAGATTATGCTGCAACAACTAGCTTGTTCCACCCAAATGAGATCAGCCTGACTTCAGAAGCAGTCTGGCTGCAGAGACATCCTTCTGGAGACCGAAATTCGCTTGCATTATGCTCTCAACAGAAAGTTGGGAGTTAACCGAAGGAGGAACAATTTTGTTTGGGTGGAAAAGCAGTTCAGCAGCTTTCTGAATTTCACAAGCAATAGGAGAAGATGTTTCACTCAGGGAGGATTATGTGGCAGTGGAAAGCAAGAATTGGTTTGCTCTCTGCAAGCAAGAAGTCAGTTTACAAAGTCTGCTGGCACCCAGGGAGTTGCTTTTCCATAGAATGGACTGAAGTGGATTTTAATACCCTGGGTCACACTTCAAACAGATCCCGCAGCCACACCAAGGTCTTCTTCAAAGACTCCTTTAGTCCAACTAATGATGTTGGACTCAGAGCATGCTTTACTGCAATTTCCCTCTGCTGCATGGAGTCAAGAGAAAGCAAATGCTGACCACTGTAGGCACTCACTAGCAACAAGCTGGACCTTGCTGCAAGCAGTGGTTCCCTGGCTATTGCCTGCCAAGCCACAGTTGGTCTGTAGATCCATCTTCATGTATTTGTTTCATGGTTTCTTCAAAGATGCACTTAAGCAGGAGGGCTGGCAGGGGTGCACAGCCCATAAGGCTTTGGACAAGCCTTCATACACAGATTTTTAAGTTTGGTTCCATCCCTGCTTCCTCCTAACAAAACTATGCAATGGTATTTTAAATGACAGACTAGCATTTGGAGTATTTATTTTAATGGTGGGACGATTTGGGTATTTGGGAGGGGTGGCAGAAATGAGTTGTGCACTTGCACTTACCCTTTGTATCTCCCATTGCTCCTGCTTCAGACTCATGTCATTTCCCAGTGTAAAAACTTAGCAGAAGTAAGTAACAGTGGGACTGACAGCAATGAAGTAGAGCAAATGACTTCCTTTCCATCCAGGCAGGGGGGAAAAGAATTCTAACCTTAAACTCAACTGCCAAGTTGGGCAGCCACTGTTGCTCATATACTTTGTGCAACAAACACGAAGACACTGAGGACTCCTTGACAGGCTTTGCACATTGCAACGTCAGTGGTGTCGACACTGAACTGGCACTACTAAAGAATGTGAAAACACAGAAGCAGAAGTGCCATGTAAGACCTGCATTCTTCACTTACTTGACCAGTGGAAAGCAAACTGCTGCAAGGATGCTAGGAATATGCATCCAACAGCTAAAGTGAATGTTAGTAGTTCTACACTTGCCAAATGACCCTCTCCATCCTTGCAACTGCTGCAACACTGATTTACTCTGATTTACAAGGGTGGCCTGCATAAAGCAGCATCCAAGAATTCTACCACCAGCCAAACTTCCAGCAGTCTGTCTCCTATGGAGAGGTAAGGAGGTGGGAATGAGATTCCTGTAGTGGGAAATGGATGCAAAATCAGAGAGAAGGATGGGAGAAGGAAGGGAATAGAAGAGCAAGAGGCTCCAGGGTGAAGAAAAAGAAATGAGAAGAGGAGGAAAATCCCACAGATAATAGGCAGAGGTTGGTGTAATACTAGGGGGAGGTAAAAGAGAATTTAAGCAAAATAAGACCATGAAAACCTATGAAAAACCTCTCCATGTCAAGCATCTTCATTCCCAGCTGCATCAGTGCAAAACACCATGGAAATCTGCTTCCATTTTCTTTAGTATAAGAGAGCTTCTCAAAACCACCCAGTCAGAAAGGACAGAGTACAAGTGAATTACTGTTTTATGGCAGGGCTGGAAGCAGCGGCAGTACAAGCTCTTGTTTATGTTCTCCTGTTCCCCAAAAGAGAAACTAACTACTGAGAAGTTACATATTTTACAACAAACAATGCTTGTTTATATGTATTTGATAAGTGCAGCTTTCACAAGGACAAAGCCTACAGCACAGCCTCTCCTTCCTTTTCCATCGCTCAAGTCCCCAGATCCCCCTTGCAATCCAACTCTTACGTGTTACAAGAGATATTTAATCTGCTTGGAGACCGAAGGTGGGAGAAATCCTTCAACCTACCAATTTAAGAGATTGGTTCTGCAGCAGTTAGTCCTTGCAATAAGGACTACTATTGTTGAGGGTCCCCATAAGGCTTTTTCCACAACATATTTACATGAAAAAATAAGAATCTGCTTCAGTCATCCCACTGAAACATGGAAACACGGTCTACCCCAGAGTCAACAGTGTTGTGTTTTACACTGTTGTGTACTTCAAAGTTTTTGGATTAAGCTCTGCCCTGGTAGGACCACATCTATCTCCCCATGGCCTTGCAGCACCAATGTGGCTACAGAGGCAGCCCTCATCGGGCAGCCTGGTTGACTGCTCAAATTCTTTCCTCCCAAGAATAATCTCCTTGTAAGCAGAACTGAAGCAACTTCCCTTGTGTAGAGGCTCTGCTAAATAGCAAAGCAGCAGGCAATTGCTTCAGCAGTTGGCGAAACCTTAGAGCTGAAGTGAGTCACTGCTCCACACGATCCATCCCAACAGGAATGCAAAGCGTCACCAGGCTGAGCTTCCTTCCCTCTCCACATCAGTGTGACTGTGCTGCTCATGCTGAACTCTGAGAGAAATCCATCTTATGTTTCAGCAGCAGGACTATAAACGAACAGTGGAAGCAGTTACAAAGCATGTGAACTTTTCAACTGCCATTGGATGAGGGAGCACACTGTAGATGCAGACACCATTATTCTCTACAACTACATATTAAAATAGCAGAACTCAAAGCAAACCAGACACCACTAGAATCATAGAATCACAGAATGGCCTGGGTTGAAAAGCACCACAATGATCACCTAGTTTCAACCCCCCTGCTAATGTGCAGGGTTGCCAGCCACCAGACCAGGCTGCCCAGAGCCACATCCAGCCTGGCCTCGAATGTCTCCAGGGATGGGGCATCCACAGCCTCCTTGGGCAACCTGTTCCAGTGCATCACCACCCTCTGTGTGAAAAAGTTCCTCAGAGGAAGGCATAGTCTAAGACTATGATTTCTGCAGCCATTCCAGAGCACTGAAAGACAGGAGCCCAGGTTGTTTCAGCCCACAGCCCTCATGAAAATAAAAGTTTTATACATGCTGTGACTTTTAACAGTTTTATACCGTTTTACACAGCCTACGACTACCATGAGTCAAGTTATAGAATCATAACTATGAGTGTTGGTTGACACTCGGCTGAACATGAGCCAGCAGTGTGCCTGGGTGGCCAAGAAGGCCAATGGCATCCTGGCTTGTATCAGAAGTAGTGTGACCAGCAGGAGCAGGGAAGTAATTGTCCCCCTGTACTCAGCTCTGGTGAGGCCGCACCTTGAGTACTGTGTCCAGTTCTGGGCCCCTCACTGCAAGAAAGACACTGAGGCCCTGGAACGTGTTCAAAGAAGGGCAACAAAGCTGGTGAGGGGTCTGGAGCACAGGCCTTATGAGGAGCGGCTGAGGGAGCTGGGATTGTTCAGTCTGGAGAAGAGGAGGCTCAGGGGAGACCTCATTGCTCCCTATAACTACCTGAAGGGAGGTTGTAGTGAGCTGGGGGTCAGCCTCTTCTCTCGTGTAACTGGTGACAGGACTAGAGGGAATGGTTTCAAGCTGTGCCAGGGAAGATTCAGGCTGGATATTAGGAAATACTACTTCTCTGAAAGAGTGGTCAGGCACTGGAATGGGCTGCCCAGGGAGGTGGTGGAGTCACCGACCCTGGAGGTGTTCAAGGAACATTTGGATGTTGTGATGAGGGATATGGTTTAGCGAGAACCATTGGTGATAGGTGGATGGTTGGACTAGATGATCTTATAGGTCCTTTCCAACCTTAGTGATTCTGTGATTCTGTGATAAAATCATTAAGGTTGCAGAAGACCACTACTAAGATCATCTAGTCCAACCATGAACCCATCACCACCATGCCTACTAAACCATATCCCTCAAAAGGACTGTGAAGGAGAAGAATCTGGGGTTGTTAGTTGGCCAGCATCTGAACACAAGCCAAGAGCGTGCTGGGTGGTCAAGAAGGTCAATGGCATCCAGGCTTGTATCAGAAATTATGGTGGCCTCCAGGAGCACTCTGTCCCTATCCATCAGCTTTTGAAGCCCATTATATTGCTCCAGCCTCAACAGAGCCAAACAGCAAACCTGACAAACCCTTCTCACACGTCTACAAAACATTTCTGCATCTGGGAAGAACGGACAGACCATGTGCAAAGAGGCAAGTGACTCAGGAAACTGCTCAGCAGCTCAAGACAGGACACGTGGTGTTATCGGGACAGAAGAGACACCCAACGTGCCAACAGTGGCAGTCAAAGAGTGTGCAGATGTGTGCAAATCTGAGCAGGTCTGCTTATCAGCATTATGTAGATATGGCTCAAAATCCTTTACTTTCTGCCTCTTTCCTACAGTAACAGTCACAGGCTATCCAGTTTGTCTTGCAGAGTGGGACCTCAGCATACGTGGAGCCCCCTGGCACTACTGTATTTCAGACACATGCATGAAAATGAAAAAAGAGAGCAAAGATCCTTCATTTATGCCATTTTTTGTCTCTGGTAAACAAGCTCATTTCAAACCTACTCTAGCTGTAGGTGTCTATTTGTTGCAGGGGGGATGGACTAGATGACCTTTATGGGTCATTTCCAACTCAAGCGATTCTATGATTCTGTGAAACCTGATGCTCCATGCTGAACTGTAAGTTTCTATTGAGTTGGTTGTGTTTTCTTTGCATTCCTTGAACAAGGCAGGCAAATAACTGATTGCTAAAACAGAAAGTAATTAAAAACAATCACGAGAGCTGAAAACCTATGCTACAGTAGATGCAGTAAAGATAACTGTCCAACGCATACTAATGGCTGGAGTCAACATAAAAACTCATAAAACAGCCATCTATAATTCATGCAGTCTGGTGAGACAGTAGCTGTAAGTTACTCACTACAACTTGCAGATGAATTAACATGAAAAGAGAGGGGGAAGGAGGATGCTCAGCAAGTGTTTTTCTAGCTCTGCCTACTACCAGAAGGAAACCTCACATTTTTCCAAAATGCTGCTTTCCTGTTGTTGCCAGGGTGAGGAAAGACAACACGTGAGCATCTTGACCACAGAAAAGGCAGAAGGAGACTTTACTTCCAAATGAGATTTTCCTAATCAGAGCCAGCATTTTACCTCTGCACCAGCATCCCTGTATGCTTTCACCTCCAGGCTGGACATTGCTTATGCACATGCAATTAAAATCTCCTTCTTCCTTGCACTGCCCAAAAAAGCCAGGGCTGGCTCCTGCTTTGTTCAAACACATTGCAAGCAGCAGAGATTCTCTCACCGTGTGTCATCCTTTCATCCAAATCCCAGCAGAAAATTAACTGTGCATTTACCAGCTGGGTTTCGACACAGGCTGAAAAGGCATTCATTCATTTTTTCTTTATTACTTTGCATGGGACTAAGCTGCAGTCTCAAGCACAGTCCTGCACTGAAAGAAAAACACCCCATGCACGTTCCACCTGGAATAGAGGCAGGACACGTGTCCGTGCCCACCACCAGACAGCGGATGGGATCTAGGACATGCCATCACAAAGCAGGGCAGTAGCAATACTCATGTCCTAGAGCAGGACAAGCTGATGGTCACATTTAGATGAATTCAAACAAAAAACAGTAACCGTAGCATCTAGCTGGCTCCCCAGCCAGTTATGCTGCATATCTCAGTGCTCTGCAAGTGCACCAGTTAAACAAAAAAGTCAAGGGCCACTGATGCATCAGCCCAGACCCAACACTTACCAGTGAATTATTCCCATGTAAGGAGAAAAACAGCTTTTTGTGCAGTTCTAATGAACAACCAGAAGACAACCTTGTTTACTCATCTGTTTAGAAAAGTCACCTGTTAAGAGCCCCGCAGTTGCTGCCAGCACCGAAAGACACAGATGAAATCACTAAATTAAACAAAGCAGTAATTAAATCGCTAAAAGAAATGTATACATTTAAAAGGGAGTGCATCCACTGCTGCAGAGAGAGAGGGTGGGGATGAGGAGAGGCTGGGGGACAGAGTCTCATGGCTGAGGGCCAGCTACTGGTTGCAGCCTTGATGCTCTGCCAGCACCATTTCCACAGTACCAGACATAAGGGATAATTGACCAGTTACACCTCAACAGGAAGGCTGGAGGCTTGGAATTTTAAAAGGCAAAAGACAGGAGGGTCCTTTTAAAGGGTACTCTTTAATGCAAGCCCATTCATTTGGGCTAAATAAAAGCACTGCTGGTGGGATTCCCCAGCCTGTATTTTACAGAAGAACCTGATCCACTGCGGATGCTGCTTCTTGATAGGAGAACTGCAAAATTTCTTCCTGGGCAGACATAGATGCCAACTCACCATACCACACAGATACGTGTCTAAGGAAGAACAGACTAATTATAACTGCTCGATTCCTAGCAACAGAGCAGAGTTCTCCTTTCACTCAAGCTAAGGAAGCTCCTTCTCGTTTTAAATAACCAAGGTGCAGCTTTCACCAGGCTCCATGGTGTGGGCCCATGCATGGCTGCTGTTACAGTACCCCAGACACCTGAAGGGTTTTGCTAGCATCAAGGCAGGTCACGCCCTTCCCACTGGATTAGGCTAATATCCAGCACTGCAGAGAGGCAACGCCAGCTTGAATTGCTGTGTTTCAACTCAGCTTTGGTTCTTTCATGAATAACTGGCAGTGGCAAACATGAACCGTTGCACAAACAATGCCAGCTATGCCCAAATATTTTGAGTACACAATGAATTCACCTTACTTGTGACCAAGTCAAGGGGCTACAGGGGACTGCAGAGAGCAATCATAGAATCATAGAATGGCCTGGGCTGAAAAGGAGCACAATGATCATCTAGTTTCAACCCCCCTGCTATGTGCAGGGTCCACCAGACCAGGCTGCCCAGAGCCACATCCAGCCTGGCCTTGAATGCCTCCAGGGATGAGGCATCCACAACCTAGAGCAGCTGCAGCTGTTCTCATCCCTGCTCACTTTGACCAAGCTCTTACCCCACTCTAACAGTGCTTTTCATAGAACGGCTTGGGTTGGAAAGCCCATCTGGTCCTGCTCTGATCTGGTTGCACCCAATCAGCTCAGCCTTCTCAAGGCCCCATCCAGCCTGACCTTGGGCACCACCAGGGTTGGGGCACCCACAACTTCCCTGGGCAGCAGTGCCAGGACCTCAGCACCCGCTGGGTAAAGAACTTCCTCCTAAAAAACCCCAAGAGAAATAAACTGCATCCATATTTAAAACCAAAAAAAAAAAAAATCCAAGTTGAGACAGAAGGAACCAAGAGTATCACTCTTTTTTAAGGAGTTCTCAGCCCACATATCATCCTTATTATTTCCTCACCTCCAGAAATGTGCCTCCCCCCCCAGCTACATGCCTGAACAAGCAGTGTTGTTGGGGCAGATGTCAGTGCAGGCTCCTTTTCCCAGCCTTCTCCTTGGCTCCAATTCAACTTGAGCTCACAGTACAGCCGAAAGTCAAAGTAGGAACTGGAGTCAGAGCTTGCTAAGCAGGGTGGGGAAAATAAAGGCCTTTTATATTAAAGTATACCAAAAGCCCATATAAGCAGGTTTCCTGGAGGAAATCTGTGTTCCGGAGGAAATGACTAGATGCATCATAAAGAAAATACATTAAAACATGCAGTTAAATGCACCACCACTGCTTTCCACACAAGTTACTTGGCTCTGAGTCCAAGCACTGCACAGCACTGAAAGCAAGCAAATCACAGATCTTTTTTTCTGTTCAAAAGTTTTCAATCCAGAAGAAGAGCACAGCGCTCAGAAGCGAGCCCCATTACCCCCCAATGTGGTACTGTACAGTGGAGTTACTTCCCACCTCCAGTGTAGCTCAAATGGAAATTTCCTTTTCTACACCTCTAGCCAAATTGGAAAGGCTGCTTTTAAGCTAAATCATAGAATCATTGAGACTGCTAGGATCCTCAAATCCCATCCCAACCCATCCCCACCATGTCCAGTGACCATGTTCCTCACTGCCACATCTCCACTGTACTTGAACACCTCCCAGACAGCGACTCCACCACCTCCCTGTGCAGCCTGTGCCAATGAATCACTGCTCTTTCCAAGAAGAAATCATTCCTTATATCCAACTTGAGCCTCCCCTTGCACAACCTGAGGCCATCCCCTCTCATCCTATCTCTGTTACCTAGGAGAAGATGCCAACCCCCACCTCGCTACAACCTCCTCTCAGGCAGCTGCAGAGAGCTGTGGTGGATGACAGATTCTCTTCCACAAGATCAGCAATCTCACTGTAAAGGACTGTTCTGATAACTGGAGCTGAGCAGGTTTGCTCAATAGGATTTGTCTAGCGTTAGACAGACGTTGTCTGTAAATCACAAAAATATACAACTCCACTGGTCTATAAAAATTTCTAGTAAGTACCTGCCTGAAGGAGCTGAAAGCAGATTTCAAAAGGTAAATAGCTCTATTGATCCTGAGCATCTCATTTGGGTTTTGAACACACACACATATTTGCAAAATCACAGCATGTATGCAGACGCCTCATTAAATGTAGAGATCTGACATTTGCTATTCAGCAACAGGGGTGGGGGTGAGAAACAAGTGAGAAAAACTCTTAACGTGGTCAGGTCAGGTCAGAAATATCCCATGAGCACAGAGGGCACCGCAGTCAGCAAGAAGCCACAGTATGCAAACTACAGAAAATACTCATGGACCTGGAAAAGATGAACTTTTCTGAGAAGAGAAACCCAGAGACCTGCAAAGAGGAATCCAGTGTTCTAACAGTGCAACACATCCTACTCCCTTCTCACTGGGAAACTGCAGAGCAAGAAAACACCACCAGCATCGCTAGCTGGTGAAGCCGTCCAAGAGCCCCAATTAGACTGAGGAAAAAAATGCCACAACAGTTCAGTGCTAATTAGAAATGCAAACATTTATCATCAGAGTAGAGCTCACTGCTCTGTGTAGCCCCATTGTCTTCATTGCAGCTAATGACAGTAGGAAGCCCTGCGCTCAGTGGTGTTTATGTAACAGACTGGCAAAGCTGTCACATTCCCTTAATTGCTAGCCAGGATTGTCATACTGGCAGTGGTTTTCAATTACATGAAATCACAGAATGGTTTCATATTGCTCCTTTCAAGTTCTGCTTCATCTTCAAAGTCGGAGAAAGAGGAAGAATGAATACTTTTCCCAAGATAAGAAGAGCTCTGCATTGAGCAAGTGGGTTTTGTTCACAAACTGATTTTAGAGGCAAGGAAAATAAGCTGCAAGACTCATGACTGAAAGGCCTAATTTGTCATCAGTAGAGACCAACAATTCAAGAACTGGACATAAATTTGGTTCAAGTTTGCAATACAGTTCATTTAAAAGAACAGGAAAGTCTAAGGTAGCTTAGGGTTTCCACTTGAGTTCCTAATTTTCCTAATTCAGGAAATAAATTCTTCTCAGAAAGAGTGGTAACACTGTGGCACAGGCTGCCCAGGGAGGTGGTGGATTCTCTGTCCCTGGAGGTATTCAAGAACCATGGAGATGTGGCACGTGGGCCACGAGGGACGTGGTCAGCGGGGTGGGCTGGGATTGGACTTGACAGTCTTAGTGGTCTTTCCAACCTTAGTGATGCTATGATTCTAAAGCATCAGCTATATTTATAATGATATACCATTTGCCCAAACTTGCTATTGCAGGCAGTTTGTCATCCCACCACACACAAAAGTGCAGCATTACATTGTACCAAGGTCTCATACTCCTAGACTTCCTTACTTCCATCAAATGGACTGCAGAGCATTCACTAGTCCATTAAGAATCATCATCATCATTTAATTTAATGAGCAGCAGTTTGTTTTTAGGAAGTACCATCAGGCCTTCTATCACATCATTTCCTCAGATCCCAACAGTACTTACTGTATGTAGGTAGAGAACAGAAAGCTCTATAGATCTGGTGAAAGGATCTGCTGTTTCTACAATATATTATGGCAGAACACACATTAGCACTCAGTTGAATAAAGCCATGAGCCAACTGAAGTATTTTTACTTCGCTGAATAAAAGGAAATATAAGGACATCACTTATTACAGTAGCAGACCCTTTTTAAGGCACCATATAACTATAAGGAGTAGAACTCAATAAGATGACCAGAAGGGAGACTGGAACTAAACAATCTCTGATGTCCCTTCAACTCAAGCCATTCTGTGATTCTATGATAGCTTCTTTCTGGGGCATGAACCTTCCTATCCTGTCTTCAGGCTGCAGTTACTTAAGCAGCTTTAGGTAGGACACGTGGATCTTCTCTGCTACTGGAGGTGATGGGTTGATGGCTGGACTAGCTGATCTTCCTCTTTTCCAACCTTATTGATTCTATGATTCTATAGTCAAACCTCATTCTCTCTCATGAATGACATCAACTGCAGGCACAAAACCCACTCCAGGGTTACAAGTCTGTGTACAGGGCTGACCAAGCTCCTGAACCCAGTCCTGAAAGCATCTTCAGCAAGCAACTGCCTTCCTTCGATCCAATTCCCAGTGGACAGGTATCCACATCATAAAATTAGTATCAATATAACCTGCAAATTCAGCAGAATTCAGACTCACTGACTGATGGGCTACCAGTACATATGTTTTATTTATCTCAAGACTGCTTGGTCAGGTTACTTCCATTTCCTCCCAGTTCTTAAAATGCTAAAAAATCGTTTTAGAAGTACAGGCACTAATGTGCTGCCAAGAAGCTCTGTAGCTTCTCTCTCAGCACCTGCAAATCACCTTGCTGAAGTCCCACTGCTGCTATCTGATAAGGTAATCAGCATGTAAATGAGCATCCCTATGAGAGCACAGCATGCAGCAGATCCAAATGCAGTTTGACAATCACCAGACTTTTAATTCCAGTAGGGAAGATTCAAGGATGTACGCTACCAGCATGTGTTCACAAAGGCTCCTGCCACCCACCCAGAGCCCTAAAGCATCCTCAGAATCATTCAAAAAGAATTCTCATTTCATCAACCCTAAGTTACCTGCCCAGGTTTCCTATCCCTCCTATTATACATTCAGTGCAAGAGGGTGCAAAAAGAGGTAATATAAATTCTTTAGTTAGCACACTGTAAGCTCCCCCACTGCCTTTACACAAGAAATCTCAGTCCCTGAGCAGATCCAAGAGGAATGAATAGGGTTGCACTTTCCCAATTAATTTTGCTCCCTCCACCTCATGGCATTTACATCCTGCCTCCCTCTTTGCTGAGGTTCCCATTCATACAATTCCTGTGCTTACAAAGAGATGCTGCAAAGTGAAATTCACTGGCTGTGGGAAAGGAGACCCCAGGACTCAACCCAGAAGTGAACATGGCTTAAGTAAATCTTCTCCTCTGCAAGTACAAGGCAGCTGCTTCCAGTCTTTCCTCCAGTGATTTCCTTCAAGCTGAGTTTTCCTCCATACAGGGTTATTTTTGTACTGCTGTATTTACAGGTGCTGATCACAACTTCCCAAGCAATGCACATTTGGCTGCTCTAATTTTTAACAGCAGTCACTTCAGGCTGTTCCTCCTCTCTAAATACTCCAACCACAACCTCAAAGTCTCTGTTGCTCTATTAAAACATTATAAATCAGGCATCCAAATCTGCGGTCTGCTGTTCCATCAGGTCCCTGTTAGATTTAAATATAGAAGTTGCATTTGAGTTTAATGCATATGCTTTAAACTTAGAACAGAGCTTGCATTTACATCTCCATATGTGAAACCTCCCCAAGGGTCCTGATCCACAGTACAATTAAAATCTGCAAAATCTGAATGCCTTGGTTCTGATTAAAGCTGAACCAAAGTATCTCAAGTGGAAGCGGTCAAAGCTCAGACTGTGGAACTCAGCCCTGAGCAAATCAACCTAAATTCTGTCATTTAATGTCCCACATTATCAGCAGCCAGCATACATCTCAGATCCGAGATGGTGAGCTGCCTCCAGCCCCTGCTCAGCTGACCTCCTCTCCCCCACAGAGCAGCTGTATTCCGGGTATTTCCTTGGAGATCCATTAACTGCTCCTTCCTCAAAGGCTGTGATCATTGGCATTTTTCTCAGTCTACATTTCTAAGCATTTAAAAGTCCTGTCAGGACAGAGAAATAGATAACACAGAAAAAAATATCAATTTATCATGCTCTGGCAAGATATCCTACATAAAGATAAGACTTAAATTCTGGCTAATGTTTTTTAAGTCAGTTTCCTACCTTGCACACAGCCTGTATATCATTTACATAGCACTTTACTCTCTCACTTAATGCCAGTGTCCTCAGAGGGAGGGTGAATTAGAATATTGGTGTGTCTAATTTAGGAGGCAATTAGACCAATAACAACAAACCCGAGCTGAACGCGTGCTAAGAATAATCTAGTTAGAATTCCACTTTAATTAAAAATCAGTCAAATAATCCTATTATCCTGAAGATTGCTTTAGGCATGGCTCCAATCCAGCACTTCTTTATTTGAAGCTTTTAGGTCTGCACCCAGAAAAACCACCACAAAACATCGGCATAGTCCTTTCTGTACAGGTTGCTCTCCTATTTTTCATTTCTGGATTTGCTCTCAGATGCTCTGAGGGGCCCTGCTGCATAACAAACATTTTATCCAGCGGAGACAGCAGAGCTGCCAGAGCCAGTTACCTGCATGGGGCACTGAGCTGGGCTTCAGGAGAAACTCCAGGAGCAGTGCTGCAAGGGCACAGCATTCAGCAGTGTAGAGCTTTCATGTTAAATACACACACTCATACATACATATATACATATGACATATATATACACACACTTGCAGCCATACGTAAGTGCATACACATGTAACTTGCACCACCCAAGTAACTCACCCATTGTGTTCATTCCCAGAGGGTGACTATGCATCATGTGACAATTTATACAGCATCTAACCTCAGGTGATACCAACTACTACAAAAACAAAAGCTGTAAAAAAAACTATAAAGCTTTATAGAGAGCGCTGAGTTCATATAATATTGTGTTATGCATTGCCTCGTTACTTCTGTAAGTATGCATACATCTGAGCTCATTTCTACTAATTGGAATCCATACTAATTAAAAAATAAATAAAAATCAGATGACCCCTTGAGGCATGTAAATATGGTTGTTGCTCAAATCCACATTTACCTCATGCATATGAGTTGTTCAACTGCTACCATTCACTGTATGGAAATGCACTTAAGGTTTAAAAGACAAAAGAAAACCAAGCCATGCCTCTTGAGCACATTCCCTCTTTCAAGACGCTTCTGCAGGAAGGAGAGCTACATAACCCAAACAAGTTTAACCTCACAGTGTCCCTTCATGTTTCCCTACAGGCTTGTGCTAAAGATTCAAGGTCTTCCAAGCCCATAAACTGAAATAGCTCTGTGCAGAAGCACTTTTCCACCAGGTCACCACACAGAAGACATTGGGATGTCCCCAGCAGTCTCCTTCACTGCTCTTTATCATGCTAAGCCCTTAGGACTGCCAAAGTAAACTCCAAATGCTTCAGGCCTATTGAGAGGTAGAGAAGATGCCAAGAGACAAAACTAGTAACATCCATTAACCACCTGGAATATCTTCACAGTATTTATTTTTAGAATCAAAGTATCATTAAGGCTGAAAAAGACCTCTAAAATCATCAAGTCCAGCCCAGCTTGGTCACTGGGGCCCATTTCACCTGCAGGCACAACTGCAGCACCACATCTCATTGCGTTAAGGCAACAGGACCAGTTGGCAAGAGCACCTCTGAAGACTGGCTTGTACGGTCATATGAGTAGGAAGCTAAGGGAGGAAGTAATACTGTTCCTAAACTTCCTATAAGATTAGTGTTTGCACAACACTAGTTATGACAGCCAACAGCAGTTGTCCTGATGGGAAGGTTGAACAGAAGTGACACAGCTGTCAGCCAGCTTCAAAGAAGCAAATTCTTGCAGGTTCATATTTTTGGGGCCAAACACAGTCAAGCCAGAACAACACACATGCTTGCAGCCTTTCTAGGACAGAACACCTCAGAGATTCAGTACAGCTGACACAGACGTTAAAAAACCTAGCGTGTTTGCCTGTTTCTCAGGGGGATTTAAACAGCAGGTGAGTGGGGCTGGTCTGTGGGACACGACCCTTTTTTTATTTCAGCTATTTAGATGCAAATTGTTCTCCCTCCCTCCTTCTTCCCCACACCATCTGTTAGCCCAGAGGTTGAGACTATGCCTAGGGTGTAGGTTTGGGGGAGGGTGGATATAAATAAAGCATTGAGCAATTTCAGTCGATGCCCCTATTTCCTCTGGGGCACAGTTTAGGGGGAAAAAAAAATAACTGCAATACTAGCAAATTCCAATAGGATTTTTCTCTCATTCTTCTACTGCATTTTACCTACCAACCTCACAGATTTCCTTCCCTAGAAAGCATTCCTTGTTCAGCTTTTGGCCAACTAGCAATGTTACAGAACAGGTCGTTAGTGTCAGCATGGGGAACAAGTTGGTATTGAAGCAAGTATCAGAGCTTCAAGGAATTAAAGTGTCAAACATTAACAATCAAGTCCCTTGCTATAAGGTGCACAACTTGATGCTCTTTCATTCTCAGGGAAGTTACCTCATCTCTGACTGATTTTCCCTAGTGAACAGCAACTTCAAGAACTGTTGAGAGACTCGATTCATTAAACACTTCACAAAGGGCACTGGATTCTTCAATAAAGGAAAGATTATGGGTGACGGCACAGAGTGCACTCTCAGCAAGTTTGCAGACCATTCAGAATCCGGCTGGGTGTTTGACAGAGCAGACGGGTGTGCTGCCACTCAGAGGGATGTGGGCAGGCTGGAGAAGGAGCCAAGAGAAAGTTCAACAAAATGAAAATGCAAAAGTTCTGCCCCTGGGGAGAAATAATGCCAGGCACCAGTATGGCTTGGGAGTCTACCTGCAGAAAAGCTGGGCAGAGACTGGGGAGTCCTGGTTGGTGCTTCACTGGGCATGAGCCACCAGTGCATCACGGTGGCAATGAAGGTTCAGCTGCTTGTTGAATGTATCAGGAAAAGCACTGCCTGCTGGTCGACGGAAAGGGATCCTTACCCTCTGCTCAGTTCTGGTTAATTAAATCTGGAGCACTGGGTCAAGTGCACACCTCCCCGGAGCAAGAGAGACATGGAGACTGGAGTGAGTCCCGTAAAAGGACATCAACATAATCACAGGATCATAAAGACTAAGATCACCAAGTCCAATCCCAATTGGTGCCTCCCCCACCATGCCCACTGCCCGTGTCCCTCAGTGCCACATCTCCACAGCTCTTGATCACCTCCTGGGATGGTGACTCCACCACCTCCCTGGGCAGCCTGTGCCAATGCATCACCACTGTTTTTGAGTGGAAATATTACCGAATATCCAACATGATTAAAGGACTGGAGCACCCTTCATATAAGGAGAGGCTGAGAGCTGGGACTGCTCAGCCTGCAGAATGGAAAGCTCAAACGGTTTTATCAATATATATAAATATCTAATATGGGGTGTAGAGTTTGAGCCAGACTCTTCTCAGTGGTATATAACAACAGGTCAAGAGGCAATGGGCATAAACTGAAATACAAGAAATTCCAATAAACATTAAAAAAAAGAAAAAATAATTAAACTTTAATTATTATTGTTGTTTTTTTTTTTAAATAAACTCTTTTTAACATAGGGATTCAAACCCTAGAACAGATCGCCCAGGGAAACTGTAGAACTGCCATCCTGGGAGCTGCTCAAAGCCCATCTGGACATGCCCCAAGACACACTGCCCGAGCAGCTTTCAGCAGGAGGTTGCACAAGGTGACCCCCTGAGGTCCCTGCCAACCTCACTAAGTTAAGTCTGCAGTTACCAGCCACAAAAAGTGGCAGGGAGCTTCTTAACGGAGAGAGGCACCACCCAAAACCATTTGAACTTATCTAAAGCAAGTAGATTTTCAGCCAACAGTATTCAAGGCTTCAATTTAGTGATGGAGGTGAAAAAAGGAGGTAAGTGACAACCCTGAGCAGAAAAGTAAGTGAAGGAGTTGGGCTCGGCACTACAACCCCCTCATCTTGAATGTTGATGTCTGCAGTACAGTCCTGGTACTTGGGAGATGCAAGCTCTTGTCCCAGTTCTTGCACTGACCTAGTTTGTGATTGTGGAGGCACAGGAAGGGGTGGGGAAAGGGACAGTGTTATTCACTTGCTGTGCCCTCCTCAATCAACTCTTTAGAAGAAAGGCGAGTCAGGTATTGAAAGAAAACAGCATGAAAAAATTCCTTCCAGGTACTTCTGCAACTGCAGTTACCATAAGAATCACATACTTGGTTTAAAATAAAGACCTGTATGCAATTATTTTAATAAGAGTTGGGATATTGTTTTGTTTTTTTGGGATGCCGCCAACACAAGCACAGCATTTTCCTCTTTCTTGCATGGACAGAAGAAGCCAAAAGATTATATGACCTCAACTGCATGGTGCCAGTCAGGAGCCTCAGGTACCTACTTCTAAGCTATTCACTTCTAAAACATATGCAACTCCAAATCTCGAGCTGGAAAGAAACAGTCTGGCAAAATTAATAGAAACATTTTCCTTAAATACATAAATAACATCAATTATCAGAACAATAATTACTTCAGTAGAGTTGTGTTGATATTCCGAGAGAATGTGAAGCTTCTATTTTAGAGTGGAAGTGGTTTTATTTTCTCCATTTATGAAAAGTAGAATTTAGAACATCAGTTTTCCCAATAGAATGGAAGTCCTCTTTATGCAGTGCTCTACATCTCCAGCTAATTTCTATTACCAGATCACTGGCGTTTCCCCGGCATTACTGAGAATCTAAAGAACAGTTACTGGAAATGTTTTCATTTAACCAACTTCTTGATCACAGATCCAACTGCATGGATGAAATTAAGGGCTGTAATCCTGCAGGTTGATCTGTAATATAAAATACAGGCACCAATTCTCAGTAACTTAAAAGAGACGAAAGGTCATCTGTGATAGCTAAAGGGGTACTTGGCCTTGGTGCCAGCAAGCCACCCACTGAATCCAGTGGGTGTTTGGCCCAAATTAGGATTTCAGGATTCATCTCATCATGCCCTGTAACACTTCCCACACAGTACTACCTGATAGCTTCTGAAAACTGGCAAAATGTGAAGGACAGCATCCGAGATGAGCTTTCCAAGGGTATGTTTTGTAACAACTTAATTCAGCCAATACTCGTGTACATACGCACATACTGTGGCAATTCCGTAACAGCAGGATTTTTATCACGTCGATTTTAAAAGCACAGAATCAAAAACCACAGCTCCAAAGGCTGCTTGATGCCAAACAAACCGGGTTTTTAAAAGCAAAAACCCCACGGAGCATTTTCATCCTTGACATCACCAAATAATCACTGAATAAAAGAGGAGAGATCTAAGCTGGATATAAGGATATAAAGAAGATTTTTGCAATAAGGGTGGTGAGGCACTGGCACAGGTTGCTCAGAGAGGTGGTGGTGCCCCATCCCTGGAGGCACCCAAGATCAGGCTGGATGGGCTCTGAGCACCTGATGGAGCTGTGGGTGTCCCTGTGCACTGCAGCAGAGTTGGACCAGACGGCCTTTAAAGGTCCCTTCCAACTCAAACCATTCTATGATTCTCTGATTCTGCACCCTTATCTAGGCAATATTTGTTAACCATATGCCCAAGTTGAACGTTTCCCTCAAGGAAAAGTTTAATCAGCTTCGTGCAACCCAGCCTGACCTGTTTCTTTCAGGGAGCCAAGCAACAGCCAGTTCCTGTATTCCACAAACCAAGAGCTTTATATGGCATTGTAGCTCCGAATGGGACCTCGCATGTAAGCATTGGGTACAGACTCAAGCTGTCACAGCAGCTCCCTGACACGAGGACCAACAGAACAAACAAAAACACACACACACAAAAATCCACAACAGTTTTAAAAGACAGCCAAGGGAAAGTTTGACAGTGGATCTCTCAGGTGTCTAAATATAACTCACTTTGAGACAAAAGAGTCCAACTATGAGCACACGTGCTGCCAGAAGGACGAGACAGGTTAAGCAGCTCTGAGTTATCAAATGACAAAAAGACTTCCATAGAATAGTTGACATGCATGCATTTTACCTTGAAGCTCATATTTTCTTTAAGAAAACTTAACTATATAATGCAGAAGGAAAATCTGATTCAAACAGAGAAAAAAACAACAAAAAAACATGTGTCATATTCATGACTTACATTCTCTAGCTAGGAAATATTTGTAGCAGGTAAAAGCCTGTAGGCCCTCCTCTTCACAAGCCCTTCATATCATGATCCCATTTTTAAAATACTGCCTCTGAACAACACAAATTAAAAGACTTGAGTAATTCTCTGACATACTGTTAAAAACCACACGCCAACAGAAAATAGCAATTTATTGCATACAAGCCCATTAAACTATTACTTACAGCATAATATACTGCAGCCACGCAGATACCACTGTCACCACCAAGCAGAAAACCCAGGAAATTCATCATCACTGCCCCTGGACTTTGTGTGAAAGAAGCTGGACTGCTGCTGCTTGGAGCAGGCTTTTGTCATCTGAAATGGCAGCAGTCTCTCAGTTACACAGCTGTTGTCCTGTAATTATCACGCACAATTTATATGGCAATAAAAAAGGGACCCTTAACTTCAAAAGTAATTGTTAAGACAAAAGCAGCAGAAAGCTTTTCAGATGATGGCTGTGAAAGGACAAAGAGAGGGTCCACAACTGTGACCAAGAACACCGATGGGAGATCTGAGCTCGTACAATTAGAAGTGGTTCTATTTTAACAGAGATGCAATGAGGAGATGCAGTAGTAGAGCAGTCAGAAAGAGTTCAGATGAGAAGGCAGGTTGGAAAGCCAGAGTAATAAACCTGCTAGCTCTGCAGTCTAGACAAAAGCCTGGTTCTCTGAGGCCTTTTGCTTTTTCTTCCTCTTCCAGATTTAAAATTGGGATGGTGTCAGTTTCTGTTTCCCAAATGGAAAGCCCTCTGAATGCAAACGAGGTTTCAAGGCTTTTTACCAACTCCACAGACCACACCATCAGAACTGGCTGCTTAACACGGCCGTGCTCAGGGAATCTGCAGAGTAGGCTTGGAATCAGACCAGGGCTACAGTGGGATGTTCTCCAGAGGCATTTTAAGGGAACAGAATCAAATTGCCTCACAAATGTAATTGCCAAGTTTCAATCTAATGTTACAGCAATTTGCTTGATGTGTTTTATTCCTGAGGACAGGCTAGCAGACTACTGTTATTTTACTGTTATATTACTTCTGTTATTAATGCATCCAAGCCCCCCCTAACGCAGTGTTCATATCTCTGGTAAGGGAAAGGATTGCTTTGCCTTCAAGTTCTGCTTCGAATAACAGAAAGCATAACAAATCCTTTACGTAGCCTGGAAAAAAAGATTTGATAGGCTGAGTTTAAGTCAGTCATTAGTGGGAAAGATGCAAAGCAGTGCTCTTCAATGACATACTTAGGAGCAGAGGATGTTCAGTTCTTTGCTTTCCCTTCCAAGAGTCCATTCTGACAGCTGGCCTGCAAGACATTTGCTGAGTTATCTCATCACTGCATTACCTGACTCTTTCCATTTTTGCAACTCATGCAGCAATGAATCATTTGGGAAACAGGATTTTTCTGCCCCCAGCCTCACAGTATTTAGATTAGGTCAAATTCTGACCCGTTTTGAAGTGGTTGACCAAGCTTTCAGTTTCCAAGCCTTGCACAGCATCACAGAGAATACACTCAGATGATGAGAATGCATCAGTGTGCATTCAGACCTTCATCCACAATCAGAAGTTCTGTAAAGAGTGAGCAGTCTGTACTGAGCAGTGGGAACAGCTTCCTTTTCTAGTATTTTCTGAAGACATTTTGGTCCCAGTTCTCACAGTGCTGGAACATCTCTTGACAAGGACTTTTTGCTTACAGCTTCACATGAGATTTCAGGTTTCAAAGTAGAAGCTGAGCTATGGAAAAAATGAAGCCACTCATCCATCTTATTCCCATTATACAGCATGGAACCCGATCAAGTTGTACAAGTTGGAGGTAAGCACTTTCTCCTGTAAAGAAAGTTTCCTGAACACGGGGTTAGAACACACCTTTACTTGACAAACTTAACTTGGGATCAAAGCCCCACTCTGGATTTAAAGGATGTTCCTTTGCCTAGGAACAAGAATTGAAAGAATTTAGAGTGTAGAAACCTATTAATCAGTATTGGTACTGTGTGAAAACTCTGCACTAGCATCTCAACAGTGCCTCAGTAAGACTTCAGAGCATACAAATCAGTAACTCTACAAAGCAGGAAGATGGAGCCCCTTAAACCAACCATTCTGCAACACTGGTCAAAGACTGAGCTCAACTTTCAGAAGCTTGTCACCTGGACTTCATTTTTTTCTCTACATATGGAAGGGCTGCGTCCCAATACAAACTTCAATCCTGAGAGCAATTCTTTCTGGAGACATCTGAGCACAGCAAAAAATAAAATAAAATAAGGGCTGTGAAAAGCAGCTCCAAATCTGTTTAGCAGGTTGCTAACTAGGCTGAGCATCCACAGACACAGGAGGTACCGACTGTAAGTCAGAGGAGGGATGAGTCACAGTCTGCCACAAATCCATTTTTTTTTGTTCCAATGCACATAAGTTACTTCCTTACTTGAGTCCATGGAAGAAAGGCATTTATTTCTGCACTACTCCACTTTGCATGGGATTCCATTTAGTGACAAATTCCCCCTTTCCTCTGTCCCTTTTACATGACCTTTATGCAGAAAGTCATTTTAAAGACAGATTGGGTTTGTAAGAACTGCATTTTCCTACCCCAGAAGCGAGAAGCAACGCTCCAAAGCCAGGCTCTACCCAGCAACACAAGAACTTACCATTTTCAAAAGAGTTCTGCGGAGTCAATGAAAGTCATTTAACAGCACCACAGAACCCATCAGCTTCAATGGTTCAGAGTCACAGTGCTATTACAACTATTAGAAGTCACACATAGTCCCAGATTTCTCTAAAAATGAAAGGCCCTTGAACTTCATTGAGAAAATCCAGTGATGCAAGCTACACACAGCCTTAGGTAACTTGCTAGGTCACGATGCAGGCAATTCTAAGAATCTGTATGCAGGCTGTTTACCTAGAAATTAACCTACTGCCTCGGAATATGTTGCTTAATTTATAAGAGTGATTACTTACAGCACCTGCTGCCAGCCTCACAGGATTTGATATGCCAGCTTCTCCAGAATTGATGTAAAGTCTTCTAAAATTATTTACAGAAGTAATTAAGGAAAGAGCTATAAAAAAAAAAAAATAGACTGCTAAATGTGTAACATAACAATCAGCTTGGTTATCAGATGCAATTGAAACTTCAATTTCCAAAGCAAATAGCATGAGTCAAGGCAGTCTGAGCTGAAGTCCCACGGTCAGTCCTCAGCCAGGCACAACAGAAAACACGTTGCCCAGGGTACAGGATCCAAATCGCATTTGCGCACAGAGAATTTGCATGCCTATGGACACAGCCAGCCAAAAAAAGGTCTGCCAGTTTTAAAGCCTGTTTCCCTGTAGGCTTTAAACCCAAAGCCGAATCCACTGCAGCCATGCCACGCACGTTTAGTGCTTCTCAGTGCCTGACTGCTGATGTCAGTGGGCAAGGGGGGAGGAAAAGAAGAGATGGACTTGACAGAATGGTGAAGCTGTACCTCAAGTAATGCATCTTGGGCTTCTCACTACAAGAAAGACATCGAGGCCCTGGAGCATGTCCAGAGAAGGGCAGAAGGTATGAAGGGTCTGGAGCACAGGTCTTATGGGGGCCAGCTGAGGGAACAGGGATTGTTCAGTCTGGAGAAGAGGAAGCTCAGGGGAGACGTTATTGCCCTCTACAACTGCCTGAAAGGAGGTTGTAGCGAGGTGGGAGCTGGCATCTTCTACCAGGTAACAATAAAAAGACGAGAGGTGACAGCCTCAAGTTGCAGCAGGGGAGGATTAGGTAGGATATTACTAAAAATTTCTTCTCTGAAAGAGTGGTGATGCAATGCCACAGGCTGCCTATGGAGGTGGTGGAGTCACTGTACCTGGAGGTGTTCAAGAACCATGGAGATGTGGCACTGAAGGACATGGTCAGTGGGCATGATGTGGATGGGTTGGGGCTGGACTTGGGGATCTTAGTGGTCTTCTTCAGCCCTAATAATGTTATGATTACTGAAGAACAGGTTCAGCTCTCAGGGCCTTCTCCTGAAGTTTCTGGTTACTCCTACATGCAAGGCTCTCCTGCTTCAGCAGTCAAAGTTTTAGCTATTCTGACAAACCCAATTTCAAGCAAGAGTTTTTCTTAGGCGTAAGGTTCTTCCTAGTGATTCAACTGCATCATTAATGGAAATTACACCATTCCCACTCTACCTGCTCGTCCCAAAATATTAACTATCCAATCAACAAAGCCTGGTGAGGACTCTAGCCACATCCTTAAATGCACACAGGCCTTGAGAAGGGTGCTTAAGTGGTTTCACCAGGCAGTGCGAATTGTTACATTATTTGTAATTCCTGAATGTAGTTTTTATCCTGTTGGATAAACGAGAGCATTTCAGTAATCGTACTTGAGGTGTTGGATGTTTCTTTCCAGAGCTCAGAAAAGTTAAGAATTAAACACAGAGTCCCCTTTGCTGAACAGACTCAAATTGGGCGCCCAGAAGTTGGAAGCAGTTCAAATCCGGTGGTTATTTCTGTTCCTAATCAAGAAGTTATTTGCAAAATTCAACTAGGAGCTCCAAACCTCCTTCAAGCATTTAGAAGGACTTTTTAAGCAGCTTGGAAAACATCTAACAGCTCTGCCTGCTTCCTCCCCTGACCTGTATATCTCCAACTATAAAAGCTGCAAGCAGCCTATACAAAAAGCTTTGCCTCTTAGGAAGTGGAACAAAGAACATAACATTCCTGTCTGAGCGCAACAAAAACAGTTTGAACAAGATTTCAAAAGGTCGCAGTCACTGCAGACTCCCAGAACTGGAGGCATCCAGTTGCAATTCAAGCTTCGCAGCTCATCTCTTTCAAGCCCGAAAGCTTGGCTAAGTTTGCAAGTCTGCTGGGGATGCTAAGCAGAGCACCAGAGTGCCTCAGCTCCAGACACCGGCTGTTTCTGAAGCCAAAGAAAACAAAGCAAAAACTTGAAGTACCGAGGATTAGGGGATCTGTGCAAGCAAAACCCCACTTCACCCATCATTTTCAGTTATGCAGCTGTCCAGAAAGCATCACGCTTTGTATTATTTCTCAGGATGTTCTTGTTTCTTTGCTTATGGCTTTTGTGCACGAGCATCTTCTAACTTGTGCAGCTTTCACAAAGAACCAACTGTTTACTGCACAATGAATTCACTGACATTTGAAATAAAGAAATACCCTGAAATAGCTGTGGAAGACAAAATGAATGAGGGGTTCTGCAGAAATTGGTGATGTTTCTTTCTTGGGTTTTATTTTGGCCAATTCTTGCCACCTAAAGAAGAGACCAATAAAACTTCAGGATCCTTTTCTAATTGTCGAGCAACACACGGGAAACGATCGCTCCATAAATCACTACTTGGTGACAAAATGTTACTCACATGGGTGACTGAACAGCTGCTGTGCTCCTCCAAGGCTAAAATACCTGCAAGGCAACGCAGAATATCTGAAAGCTGCAGTTGCTCTGCTATCCATGGTCAAACTGGGGACACAGATTAAGTGAACACGTGGCATGAGGCAGAGATTTGGACTTGACACCAGACTGCACCTCTGTCGCCTTCCACTTGAAGCACACACTCAAGCCTACCAACTCCCCGACACAGCAAAACACATCCAAGCTGTGACACGACCATGGCATTCCTTTCTGTCTGCTCATTCAACGTTGCTCTGCTCTGCTGAGCAGCTGAAGAACATCTATTCCAGCTGGTTCGTCTTTGCCTCACCTGCTTGCTGTTCACAGCAAAAAGGAAAGGTATCTGCCCTATATATCACTGGATGCAATAAACACACACTGCAAACCTTTCAAGGGTGTTTGCTTCCAAAAAAATAATTGCCAGCCACCACCAGGTCAGCAGGCCACCACAAGGTCACAACTGCGCTGTCAATTGTATAACTTCTCCAACATCACATTGAAATTTTGATAGCAAAATAGTAAAACTACCTCCAGCTTACCTTACCAGAAGAAATGCTTGCTTCTGCCACGAGAAACAAACAGCACGTGCCAATGACATGCCAAGTTTGACTCATAAGATGCATTAGCATCTTTACAGAGCTTGTTGTTTGCTTTTTCATATTTCCCTTTGTGCAGAGTGAATTAGAGATCCTCTAATTTACATGACCTGCTTGCTTCCAGTACTGCAACAACTGAGTTTTAACATGCTTATCACTTGTTTGTTTTCTCTCTTAAGAAGAAAAAAAACACACAAACACCCTGGATTTTCCCTCCTTATTGTACAGAAACATTTTATTCACGTGCTCCCTGACCTCTTAGGCTTTACAACTTAAGTTTTAGTTGAAGTGTGGATGCCCCATTCCTGGAGGTATTCGAGGCCAGGCTGGATGTGGTGCTGGGCAGCCTTATCTGGTGCCTGAATTAGTGGCTGGGGGGTTGGAACCAGACGATCTTTGAGGCCCCTCCAATCCAAATTACTCTGTGATTCTACAATTCATTTTTTAGAAAGAATTACGTAAACACTTCTAAAGGGTTCACTGGTGACTTCCAGTACTATTTGTTTCCCAATTTCAAAGATTCAGAGAAGCACCTTGACCCAATCCCACTAACACTAACAGGTGGGTTCATATCCCATTCCCACTATGGGGACAAACACCTCTGGCGGATCTGCACTCAACCACACCTGAATCTACCCAGAATCCCAAATTAGTGCCTCAAGAAAATCAAGGCAGCCCCTTTGCCTCAGCTCAACCTCACTGGCTGTCAGCCAGCCCAGGGCCAGTCACACAGCTCAGAGAGGACCTCAGGCAGATGAGAATCAGGTCTCCCATCTGTGAGGCAACCGACTTTGCTGGCCTCTTCATCAGTCCCTCCGGGCTGTTTTCACTCTCTCATGAGAATCTGGGATAGAGTTATGTAAAACAGATTCCTCGCCCTTAATTAAAATAGAGTTCACATGCACAACCTGCTGAAGGCAGCATTTAAAAAAAAAATAAAGAATAAATCCCTTCTGAGGGATAATTTGCTTATAATTAAAAAAAATCTCTGTTGTACCCAAAGGAGTGTCGAACACTTGCCAGGCACCTGGATGATCACTTCCCCTGAAAAGCTGTGGAAGAGAGCTCTGGGGAAAGTCACATAGGCTCTTGCAGAGGCAATGGAGGTGGGATTTGCCCTGCATGGGTAAGAGCTGCAAAGCCAGCCACCAAATTCCACCTATTCTGAGGCCATGCGTAGCCATCCTTCTCCACAGCGCCAACACATTCTTCCATCTGTTTTAAAATCAGATCCCACATTTTCCCTGATTGTAAAGCATGGGATCTAAAGGACAAGCTTCACACTTTCAGTTTTACACATTGACTGTACCATTTAAACCTCACTCACATTCCCTCTCCTCACCAAACAGGTAAGTCCCAGCTTTTTGCCTCTCCTGTGGGGATGCAGTTCATCTCTGAGACCCTTCTAGCTGCCTTTCTGTTGCTCCACTGCATTCTTCTTCAGACACAGAGACCAGAACACAGCACACAGAATGTGCAGGTGCACCAAGCATTCATACAACAGCAAAAAGATACCACTGACCCAATACCAGATGAGGAAGATGGCCTCTTTGGTTACTGCTGCGTTGGGATGTTTCCCTCTCCGTCCTGGGAAGTGAAATTACACCCAGTGTTTTACTTAGAAACACAGAATCATTAAGGTTGGAAAAGACCTCTATGATCATCAAGTCCAACCCTAACCCTTCCCCATCATGCCCACTATCCTTCAGTGCCTTGTCTCTATGGTTCTTGAGTCACCGTCCTTGCAGGTGTTCCACCACCTCCCTGTTCAGCCTGTGCCTCACCACTCTTTCTGAGAAGAATTTTTTCCTAATATCCTACTTGAACCTCCTCTGGTGCAACTTGAGGCCATTGTCTCTCATCCTATCATTGTCACCTGGAAGAAGAGGCTGACCCCCACCTCATTACAACCTCTTTTCAGGGAGTTAGAGAGAGCAATAAGGTCTCCCCTGAGCCTCCTCTTCTCCAGACTGAACAATCACTATTATCCATGCAGCTTTCAAACTATAAAGCCACCTCTGCTCCAAGGTTGGAAGAGTTTCACATCTTGACAAAAGTCTTCAGAAATTCCAAATATACCGCATCCACTTTAACCCCCTTCTTAACAAGACCCCACAGAATTTCACAGGGTAGTGCAGCAAGATTTTCATTTCCAGAAGCCCCACTGACTCTTTCCCAGCAGAAAATATTTACCCATGTGTTCAGAGACCCGCATTTCAGATCTGAAAACTGGTATCGTGACTGTGCAGTGTGTGGTTCCCAGGATCCCCTCAAGAGTCCTTTTTATAGATGGGAATTACTCTGGCAACAACCCAGTCCTCTGGCACAGCAGCAGTCTATAGCAATGAATGATACAGCTTGGCCAGCAGTTCCACAGTTTCACAGTTTCACATTCAAGTTCCTCAGGACTCTGAGCTGAATGCCACTCAACCCCGCTGACTCGTTATTTGGTCTAATTTTTGTTTTATATTTACCTCAAATTAATTTTTCTGACCTACTGGTTACGGTGTGCTTGGCGTGAGCATGTCTGCAGTATCTTCAGAAGTCGAGACTGATAGAATCAAACCTCTGGCAGGGCTTCATCAACTCCAACTGTACCCAAACTCCAACTTTCTATGCTGCTGTCACCAAACACCCGCAAGGGTACCCTAAGCCTAATGAATCATATCCCAATGGATGTAATTTTTAAATAGAATCATAGACTCATTTGAGTTGGAAGGGATTTTTAAAGGTCATTTAGTCCAACTCCCTCCTTACCTGCCTGCACAGGCACTTGCAGAGCACAGACCAAAATTTTCCTTCTTCCACACCCTCCATTCCATGCCACTTAGACTCTGCAGAAGCCCATGAACACTCCTGCCCTCCTCATTTTATAAAACTACCCATGTATATAGGCTTTTAACTTCCTCTTGAGTCATTCTTGCTAGCTCCACAGCCACCCTTGCTGCTTCTCCTCAATTTCCTCTTGTTTATCTGCTAGAAAATTACAGGGATCAAAGGCAGCAGTTACTTAAGAAAAAACAAAATCTCACCTCTCAGGCTGGCTAGTAACATCAGACCCAATTTTCAGAAAGATATTTAAGAGATTTTAAAAATACTTTACTAGTTTAGGTGCCAAATCCCAACAGCTTCCAAGGGAATCAAGCGCCCACGAGCTTTCTGGGTTCCCACTAGATGCCTACCCACAGCTTTTAGTATGTAACCACAAGAAACGCTCTACTTTTGCTCTCAAGGTTAGAAATGCTGCTAAGACAATGAATGTCCTGAATGTCCTCACTCACACCCATAGGCTACTGCCAGAGTTACGTCCCCAGGTTATCAAAAACACTTTTTTTTGCTTTTGTTCCTTCATGTACAGATCTTACTGAATACCTCCTGCATCGTTCCTGTCAACGTGAAAAATTCTCATCTTGTTTTCATCCTGGCTATGGGCTCTGAGGCACAGATACTGCCAGCCTCTCCACCCATATTTCAGGCTATTCAGATATGTATTTTCCTGTTCTCCTTTGCGCCTGCTGCTTCTGCATTGCCCTTTTCACCTGCACAACAGAAGAAAGAACACTACCGCTCCAGCATGCTTGTTTTATTCTCCCTGTGAGCCTTTATAAGCAGTTCTGAGGTGGAAGGTGACAGGGAAGGTCAGCACATCAATGAGGAAGCCAGGATGGTTTGTATAAGAGATGACTCCTGCACTACACCATTTTAATTACAAACTGAAGGACTGCAAGGAAGGAGCACTGGAAAACAACAGGATTATTTAACAACACTGGTTAGCGTGAATGGCAGCAGCATCAGCAACTTAATTCTGTCTTGGATTAAAACTTGTTTCAGCTGGACACCAAGAAGAAGTTTGGTCTCAGCTGAACGCTTAAAACCTGCTATGGAAAGCATCCTTTCAGTTCTGAACCATCGTTTCAAGATTATTGGAAGCCATGTAGTGCCTACAAGACATTATGCAGGCAAGAGACAAGAAAAACCCCAAAATGCTCTTATACATTACAAAATGGATTTTGAAAGCATCCTCTGGTCAAAGTCCCTAGAGCATAGCAGGGATTGCAAGTATTGTGCTTCCACACTGTATCACGGAGCCCAGGTTGAGGAGAAGAGCACAAGGACAGCAGTGAGAAATGTATGTGCCAGTTGGGATTATCTGTCAAGCTCTTTGCCTCCCAAATGTATTTACTAAAGACAGAGAACCAGTCAGAGAGTTAAAACCCATTTTGTTGCAAGAATTTTCAGATACTGAGCATAAGCAGGAGGAGCTGAATGTGCATGGGGTAGAGGTTCAGAGAGCTTGGGGGCAGATGAAGTTAAGAACAAAACAACAAAAAATGAAAAGCTATACACAGCAGGCACGCCAACAGCAGGCAGATCTTTCAAAAGTAAAAGCACTTATTTATGAACTAACTCTGAGAAGCCACCAGATCTATTCTCATGTCTTACAGTCCTTACAAAGAATCATTAACGTTGGAAAACCATTAAGATCACCAAGTTCAACTACCAGCCCATCCCCACTCTGTCCCTCAGTGCCACATCTCCACAGTTCATGAACACCTCCAGGGACTGTGACTCCACTACCTCCCTGGGCGGTCTGTTCCAGTGACTGACCGTTCTCTCTGAGAATAATTTTTTCCTCATATCCAACCTAAACCTCCCGTGGCACAACTTGAGGCCATTACCTCTTGCCCTATCGCTGTTACCTGGGAGAAGATGCTGACCCCCACTTCGCTACATCCTCCTTTCAGGAAGCTGTAGAGGGCAATAATGTCTCCCATGCTCTATTCTTCTCCAGACTGAACAATCCCAGTTCCCTCAGCCACTCCCCATAAGACTTGTAAGTCTCCAACTTACAATAAGACTCCAGAACTTTCATAGCTCTGTTGCCATTCTCCAGATACTCTCCAGGGCCTCAACATCTTCCCTGTAGTGAAGGGCCCAGAAACGAACACAGCACTCGAGGTGCGGCCTCACCAGAGCTGAATACAGAGGGCCGATCAGCTCTTGCTCCTGCTGGCAACACTATTTCTGACACAGTGCAGGATGCCATTGGCCTTCTTGGCCACCTGGGCACACTGCTGGCTCACGTTCAGCTGAGCGTCAACCAACACCCTCAGATCCTCTTTCTCCACATAGCTTTCAGACACTCTGCCCCAAGCCAACAGTGCTGCATGGGGTTGTTGCAACCAAAGTGCAGTACCCGGCATTTGCCCTTGTTGAATTTCATCCCATTGGCCTCAGCCCAGCAGTGCAGCCTGTCCAGGTCCCTCTGAAGGGCCTTCCTACCCTTCAGGCAGATCTACACTTCTTCCCAGGTGGGTGTCATCTGCAGACTTACTGAGGGTCCACTCAATCCCCTCACCAGTAAAGATACTAAACAGGGCCAGCCCCATCCAGGTTCCAAAGCCACAGAAGCTCTAGGGCCTTTAATTACGCTACATGTTGCTCTGTTAAGTATTCTGCCAGCTCAGCTCACAGCCAAGTGCTGAAAAGGAAAAGCAACCTTGCCTTTGGATGGCAGCATGCCTTGATGAGCTCAGCTCTGTCAAGCTTTGCCATGTATCATCACTTCCCAGGGAAACTCAAGCACACTCCCAGCAGGTGGAGAGGGAAATGTCTCATCTTTTCACCACATAGTCCGTCTCCAAGAAAATGCAAGTTCAGAGTTATACTTTTAATGTGGTCAACTAAAAATGAATATTAAAAGGAAAACAGCTGCCAACAGCTACATCTTCACTCTATAGTTTTGTAATGAGATGGGGTGGGGATGGCCAGTTTCTGGAAAAAAGCAAACACAAGCATCTAATCTGTTAATCAAGAACAGTGCAATACCAACCACAGACTCTCTCCTTCTGAATTTATAGGGTTAGTTCATAAGGAAATTAGGATCGCAGCTCTCACAGAGAGGCCAAACAAAAACTAGTGTAAATTATGCTACAGAAGCCTTTCACTGCTCACCCCATTCACATCCCAGTGGAAAGGAAAATATTAAGTTCCCCACCAGAGAAATGTGTTAATTTATAGAATCACTAAGGTTGGAAAAGACTACAAAGACCGCCACCATCAACCCATCACCACCATGCCCACTAAGCTGCTGAGAAAGGAGGATGACAGAACAGAGATCACACATGCTCATCCTACTGGATTTCAGGGGATTTACCTTTGCCTACAGGAGGTGCAGATGGAACAGATTTTAGGATCTCAACTCTTCAAACACAAACACAGCTACACCGCAAGTAGGATGAGATCACCTTGCTGAAGTCACTGCTCCTGGATACTGAGCCAAAATAACAGGGTGGGATTGTGAGAGCAACCAAACATCAGCAGATATGCAAGATCTGCACTGCAATACTAAGCACGAAGCTGATGACAGAAATAAGTATGATGTTAAAGGCATAAAGCCACTTGCTGCTCAGATGAGATTATTTTAATCTCTGTGACCATTATCTCCTGAACTGATGCATTTATGCTGCTTGAAAGCATATGAACAAATTTTTCTGTAACTGTGGAAAGAGAAAAAGCCTCACATGAGCACTGGAGGTGGCATTTGGACTTGGTCCGAGGATGAATAAGAATTGGACCAGAAGGCAGGAAGGGCTCTCCTGCAGGATGTACCTAATACCTAATGTTACAAAGGATTGGTTCCTAAAAAAAGCAAAAGGGGATCTAAAATAAAACTGATACTGTGAATTAAGCAAGAAAAAAAAATCATGATCCTGACAATTCCCAAATCAACTGCAGGAGATGAAGAAAACTCAAGCTGAGATCATTTCGACATTATTATTATTATTATTTTAAGTAGCCTATAACTTTAAATGAAGTCATCGCAGACAAGAAAAGGCATTTTTGGTTGGACCAAGTCAATGACTAAATTCTTACAGACATGGTCATCACTTCTGAATGTTTTTCTTTTGCAACCCCTGGACACAATTCAGAGACACAAACACAGAACAAATGAAGAAGCTGGTACTCGGAAGTCATCAGCAGCAGAAAGAAAAAGGTTATGGGATTTCTGATCTTTAAACTTCCCCTTACCTTCTGCTCCTGCCCCTCTCTCCGAAACCCCTCTTCACCGTGAGTAAATCAGAAACAAGTTCTGGGAGAGAGGGCTGTTAATATGAGCTGGCAGGATGCTGCTTCAGCAAGTATAACTTTCATGGAAGCCAGAAGTCCCACTATGACAGCGCAGTGAGTCACCTGATGACAAGTTATTGAAGCATTTAGGCACTGTTTTTAATTCTAAAAATTGACTCTGCTTTGCTGTGTCTAACTGGAGGATGTGCCTTTATTGAACCTAGAATTCAGACACTGCCTCTGGCCGTCTGCCTCCATTTCAAGACAGCCTACACATAGGAATATACAGTTTGTGTTCTGCTTTCATAGAATCATACAATTCTTCCGGCTTCCAGAAGAGCCCTGGAGGAATCCAAGCTTTTTTGCTTTTTCTTCTAGAAGGAAAAGCCATTCCCAGCCCTATCCTCACCTCTCCAGCCTTTCTGAATGACATCAGCACATTTAAAAATTTCCATGTCCCATCAGCAAAACTGCCTTCTCCATAGAGGCAGGCCATGAGTTCAGGGTTTCTTCTCCCTATCCAACCTTTATCCCCCTGCCGAGCCCTGAAGCAGCTGCTTCTTAGTGGGGTGGAACACAAAGCACACTACCTCCCTACTGCTCATCTTCAGGATCACAGATGGTTTAGGACTCCATTTCTCATCAGCCTTGTGGGTGTCCAGGGAAAGTAGAGCTGGACAGGAGATGAACAGTGTTACTGTAGAAAGGGAGAAGGAAAAAAGAAGAGAGAGGCTTTAAGAGATACAGTTAAGGAATGAAGATAGAGGGTGGGAGAAAAAAAAATCAAAAGCATACAGAAGGAATCACAGATATTTCCCGAGTTGGAAGGGACCCAAAAGGATCATCGAGCCCAATACCTGCAGAAGTTAGTTCCCACATACACACCAAATTACATTTAACATGATTGTCAGTGCTCCCAGATATGAAAGGAGAGACAGCAGTCTGACATTGCCAGGCTGCAGCTTCATCAAGATGAAATGTCAGCTTAATTTTGCTCATAAAATGTCTTCAAAGTCTTATTTAGGAACATGAGATAGGGATTGAAGGCAGCCTGGAAGAATAATGCTATTCCCACTCTCTCAGACTCTTTTGGCACTGATTTCATAGTGGAGGAGACTTCTGCTGCTTTTTAGGAGTTTAATATGGCCTTTTTATCCCTGCTATCAAGGGATTCAAAGTGGCATAGGAAAAGAATTTGTAAGATACAGAAAAGTAAGAGATTGCAGTTTTTCACCTGTCATCTTTTTACCAAGATAAATAGGCTGATGCAACAATGAGAAATTTGATGAGCCAGAAATTAGAAGAGATTTTTTTATTAGATCAGTATAAGTGCAATATAGTGCTGCACTTCCTCCTCCTTCCTCCCTTCACAACTTCTCTGGCTTTTGTAAGGCTATCAACAGAAGATTTTGGTGATTGAGCAGAACTAAGTTCATAGCATCACAGAATGAAGCCCCTTCCAAACCAAGCCAAAGATCATGTAGTTCTAGCCCCCTACTGCAAGCAGGGTTACCATGCCAACCACCAGCTCAGGCTGCACAGGGCCCCATCCATCCTGGCCTTGAACACCGCCAGGGATGGAGCATCCACAACATCATCTCATGTTAAGATGCCACAGAACCCTTCACTTTCCCACACAAAGTTAGGAACTGAAGGCTCAACCACACTTAAACCTCATTATTTAAGTCTTCTAGGCACATTTGGATCAAATTCTGTCTCTCTTCCTGCAGATAGGAGTGGGAGAAGTCTCCCTTGTGTGACACAGATTTTTACATAGCCTTCACATCTCCAGAATCTTGGAGCTTAACCAAAACCAAACACCTTAACACACACCCACAAAATGCATTAAGGTTTACCAAAAAGTTCAGCAGTTACTTTGATTATCAGAAATGGGATGGTTTAAATGAAGGGCTCTGCAGCACGACCACCACCCATGCCTACCCCTTTTAGTTCAGCTCCCAACACTTTCCCATTATCATCACTGATGGGTTGACAGTTGGACTAGATCATCTTAAAGGACTTTTCCAACCTTAATGATTCTACGATCTGCTGCTGTGGTTGCAAGGCCACAGGAGCAACACTGAAATTGAACTCACATCTCATTCCCAAGTGGGATTGAAGACAAGCACAATAGCAGGGCAAGACAGGGATGTGAACTCTAAGTTTGTGGTTAACATTTTGTGGTTTAAACAGGAAAGTTGGCTTTCCTGGGCAGTCTGGCAATGAAATTCAATCAAACAGTTGTGGAAAAAAAGAGTTAGCAGTGACCACATCCATGAAAATGCCATTCAGTACAGCCCCCAGAGAATCCATAGTAAACAGTCATTCCAGGACCTTTGTTTTAGGTCTTTATCTTCCAGCAGCCTCACTCTTGCATGGAAACCAAATATTCCTACTGCAATTACCCTGGTTTCAGCAAGAAGTGCCAAGAGTGGAGCGCCTCGAACCATCTCCAGGAAATCCTTTATTAGAGATATTATTTAAACAAAGCCAGAAATCCACATTGGAAACAAGCCTGAAGTCATCAGACCTGTAGACTGAAAACTACATTTCTGTATTATAAAGGCCATATAACATATTTCTAAACATAAAGAAAAATGTGATGCTCTTCATGAGCCAACGCTCCCATTCACACTTGTCTCCTTAGCTTAAATAAAGGCTTATTTCTATGTGCTGTGTTTTAAATGGATCTGCCTGATTTTCTAACAATTAGTCAGTATTTAAATATCTGGCGTTTGACCTTAGTTACAGTGTCATTATTTCAGTGATGCACTGATTGGGATCACTCTCAATTAAGGTACCTTTCAGTTAGTACATGCTATGTATAACTAAGTCTTGCAGCTTACTGAAAACAGTGGCCTACTGAAAACAGTGTTTTGCTGAATAAAACTTAGACAAAGTTGGGCTACAGTAAGAGTTAACACATTCTGTGGTTAGCAAAGGAAATGATGCTAAAATTCAGCTTGAGTGAGGTGTTCCTGAAAGAATAAGGACATATAACTCGTTCTATTTCCAGAAGAAACTGCAAAATGTAATGGGTGTTTTATAATTGAGTGCCTTATTAAAATTAATGAACTAATCAATATTGCATTTCAAATTCTGACATGCCCATTTGCTGCTAATTCCTTTTTTTCCTATGCACTCCCTGGTCTTTGCAGCTGCTACCTGACTGTTTAATTTACCTTTTATTATGAAGGAACACCAGAGTTCAGACTCAGGTGAGCAGCTCAACGAAGTAGAAAAAGCAAAAGATAAATTATAAGTCTGGCCTCGTATTTTTTTCCCCTTCTACGTCAACACAGAGGGTTGCAGAGC
This sequence comes from Pavo muticus, assembly GCA_016647715.1. Classification (NCBI taxonomy): domain Eukaryota; kingdom Metazoa; phylum Chordata; class Aves; order Galliformes; family Phasianidae; genus Pavo; species Pavo muticus. The sequence continues at coordinate 274,024 of JACDJE010000432.1, read as the reverse complement.
TCAGTAATGGCCTCAAGCACATGCTGCACCTTACAAAGGATCACGGCCACGAGCTGAAACAAACCCAATAGCATCAGTAGTAGTGACTGGATTTATTGGGACAGAAAGATCCACTCCTCCCCACTGATGATGGAGGAAACCGGTTTATCCTTCATTCCAAACAAGGCTGAATTATGGATGCACATGAATTCTACACTCAGATCTGACTTACAGCTTCTCCAAAGCAAGACTGAAATAAGACATTCTTGAAATACCTTCTAAAGGCAAAGGATAGATTCATCCTGGCACAAAGCCTTTGAATTGAGCTTGCTGGTGAAACTGCATGATGTTCATTTACAGATAGCTGGGAAAAATAAATTCAAGTTTTATAAAAGGAATTGCTTTTCTTCTCTCTCTACAGAGGAGTTTGGGCTAAGTGGCCAAGGCACTCATATTTTAAGAACGTGCATTTGGTAATCTGCAAGCGTAGAAAATAATTTATATTGGAAATTCTTTATGCTAAAGAACCAATAAGGTATTTCACATTGTGTAAAGCTTTCTGTATGCAAATGAGGGGAAAAACCACATGCAGTAAGACACCAGTTCCAATGAAATACGCTTCTCACTCTGGCTCCTGTTTCGTGAATAGAATCCAAGCCTGAGAAACGGGCTCCATCTTGTAAGAGAGCCATCATACAAAACACCTTTGTGACACTTATAGACATTAAGAGAACCAACAGTTCAAACCCTACTCACACTCCCAGAAAGTAACTCCAAAAGTCACAAAGCGGTGCTGTTACAACTCTGGAAGCCAAACTGTGTCCTAAATTTTTCTATCCAGAAGTTGGACCTGATGATCCTTATGTGTCCCTTCCAACTCAGGATAGCCTGTGACTCTATGATTCTATTTGATTTTCCTTCTCTCTGCTGCAATCTGTAAAGTCACCAAGAGCCATGCTTCTTCCTCACCTGTAAACTGTGGAAAGGCACTACATACATCAGGCAAGAGACAATGCTTTAGGTAAACCTGGATGACACTCTCTACCCTAAGAACACAAACAATATGAACAGTTATTATTTTTACCCTCCATTTTCCATTTAGATTACGTGTATGGATTAGCTTTACAGAAAAAGAAGAGAACAGAGGATGAAACAAGGTTTTACACCCCACACAATGCATACCTGCCACTTGATTTCTGTTAGCCCCACAGTTAAAGGCCGAGATCAAGAAGATGTTGGTAGCTACATCATGTACTTCAGTGTATATATATACACACACACACACACAATATATCACATGCCATGCTTCTTATACCTTAATTGGGATCACAAAGTGTTACTGTGGGAGAAATTCTTTCCTTTCTGAAAGAACACTTGATTACTGATTCTGCAACCTTCTGATTTGGTCTGTTTTACCCACAGTAGGACCTTTCTTCTATCCCATCAGCATTTTCTCCTCCTTGACAAAAGGATGCCTCACTTACCACCACCTGAGTTCAGTAATTCTAGAAGAGAAGTAGGAAAAACAGTGATCTTTAAGGGAGTTATATCAGTGTAAGGGCGAAATAAGCTGGCTATGTAGCAGGTCCAAAGAGCACAGATTGCGAGAAGGAAGGAAACCATGGAAGGACAGTTACTGTTTAACCTGTGTCTCAGACAAGATGTAAGAGATACAGAAAGGCCGTTGTTTGCTATATGATGGGAAGACAGAACACATGGATTGCCAGCTTAAACAGCTACTCCAGAGCCTCAATAAGTTACCAGAAGTACATTGGTCCATAAACAAGACCTGAATACTTCCACTGTTTCTTTGAATTCCCCTGGAAATGCACTTCATCAGATAGCTTTTTTGTTTCCTCTTGCACCACCCCAACAAACAATAGCTAAAATGAAGGGAGCCAGAGAAAGCTATGCAAGAATACCAGTGCATTTGTTAGCACAGCTGCTTGGATCCCCAAATCAAGATGAGGAAGCAGAACTCCCCTCAGCTACCTGCTCCACGTACAACGCAGTAACAGTGAGATCCAGGGGGCCAGCACAAGCACAAAGAGCAATCTGTATTTTTAGAGTGCAACCACTGACCTATTTTAAAACACCTACTGGGGCATCATAGAATCATTACAGTTGGAAAGGACAACTAAGATCACCAAGTCCAACTGCCAACCCATCACCGCCACCCACTAAACCACGTCCCTCAGTGCCAAATCCACAGGTTTCTTGAACACCTCCAGGGACGGTGACTCCAAAATGATGACAAATTATAATACATAGAATGTCCTGTAAGAGCCTTTTCCTTTATAATGAGTAAAAGCCTGGTTAGCATAAATAGCATTGGGATGTTTCAAGCTACCTATTCCTAAAGAGCATCACATGCCTTTTGCTCAGGAGGGAAGAATTGATTGCTGTGCCTTACGTGCTGCATCACTGAGCATCTGCTGCCAGCCCTGGTTCTGCTCCCGCTGGGAATGGGGCTTCAAAGCACCTCCCCCCAGGTGAGAGCTGTGCAAGTCCATATGAAACACAACACACGAGATAGATTATTTCCTCCATAAGCACAAGCCCTTGCCATCAAGCAGAACACTTCTACATTCTTCCCAATTCCTTATAGAGGTTGAACACGCAAGCACAGTTCCTGGGCAAGCACAGAAAAAGGCACAATATGTTTCTGACACACCGTATTCTTTCCCCTTCCCTAAGAGGTAAAAAGCCAACAAGAGAGATTCTTGCATGTGTCAAAGGGCTAACAATCGACCAAGACTTAAAGGAATATGGCTTTTGTTTACAGATGTTTGGTCTCAGTCTGTTTTCTTACACTTCCTCACAAAGCATGGTTGTTTTTCAGACCCTTCACGAAGTCTATTTACTTCTGTTATCATGTGCTGTTGACAGGATGAACTGTAAACCCAGATCACTCGAAGGGTGGAGCTCAGCATCGTTTCTGTTTTGCTAACCAGAAAAGTCTATTTTTATAGGTGTTTCAATACACTCTTCAGAATGTAAAGGAACTGGGCCATCACAGCCATGGTTACTAAATAACAAAACTTCCCACACCTATGAAGCGAGACAGGTGCATAACAGAGACAGAAGCCACACTGAAGCTCACTCATATCTTAAGTTAAACAAAAACAAAGCTGCTTAAGAAACCAGGTGTAATTCATGCACTTGCAGTCAAAGCTGAGGAAAGCTCTGCACGGATCTGCGAAAGGATCCACAAGAATCAGCAGTAATTCAACAGATCTCTGGGGCAAAAAATAAGTTTGTATTTCCAGTGCAAGCAAAGCAGCCAGAAAAGCAATAGACAAGCGTTATATTTTATCATATAATCATACAATCCTTTGAGTGGGAAGGGACCTCTAAAGACCATCTGATCCAACTCCCCTGCAGTGCACAGGGACAGCCACAGCTCCATCAGGTGCTCAGAGCCCATCCAGCCTGACCATGGGTGCCTCCAGAGATGGGGCACCACCACCTCTCTGGGCAACCTGTGCCAGTGCCTCATCATCCTTCATGTAAAAAACTTTTTCCTCATATCCAATCTAAATCTCCCCTCTTTTAGTCTGGAACCGTTTCCCCTTGTTCTCTCACAACATACCCTGTTACAGAGTCTGTCCCGTTCTTTCTTACAGCCCCTTTTCTGCCTAATCCACAGAAAACACAGAGGGAAAAGTAATGTCTAACCACCCAATGGACACACACGTGAGCTGTACCACACGGAGGAGTTTTTCCAGCCTTATCCTAAAAAGCTGTGGGCAAGACGAAAGCACCCACACAACGGGAAGGCTGTTAGAGCAGCAGATACGGCGATGCTCCCTGCTGCATCAGGCAACACCAGGAAACTCCAGGTAAGGAGAATGGGGAGGTGGTTCAGTGAAAGGTATCCGTGAGTCACTGTACAAAGAGTATTTGCAAGCAAGGAGAACAAACACTCTCCCTCCCGTGCCCAGCACAGCCATTTCTCCAGCTACAGTGTCTGCTTTCACTTTAAAAAGCTTGGCTAGAACTAAGCAGCTTCTACAGTTGTTCTTACATACCCACACAGTGTACTTAATCACCACCTAAAGTACATGCCTTACAGCTGGTAACAAGCAGAGAGCCAGGTCTTGACATCTATTTATTTATAAATCTTGCTGCTGGAGGTAGTGGCTGAGTAAGGACCAAGCAATGCCCAGCAGGAGCAGATGCACCGTGACACACACGCGGATGGAGCCAGCTCTTCCCACTAATCGTGGATTTTAAGCCCTCTGGATAACAAAAGCAGCAAAAGCAGGGATTGCAGGCATGGGAGAGCTGCGGGTTTCCATGCACTGAGGAAGGGACGAGAGTTGCTGCCCCTCGCCCATCGGTGCTACCTCTCCTTCGGGCTCCCAGGAGCACCCAGAGGTGCCACCCAACTCGCAAGGTCTCCTCGCTGCCGTTCGCTCCCTGATCCGAGCCGGAGGGGCTGGACCGGAGACCTCGTGAGGTCCCTTCCAATCCGAGTCGTGCCACGATCTTAAGTTCAGCTTTGCTGTTAAGATCTTGAATAACAGCAGATCTCATACACGTACACACAGAACGGGGGGCTAAGGAGAAACACACTCCCACGTCTGCATCCCTGCGGTAGAGCCACACACAAAGCCCGGGGCTGCATCACCCAGCACGGGTCCGGCTCCTCAACTCTTTGTGTTCGCCCCCCCCCCGGCCTTCGGACCCCTCCAGCCGCAGCCAGCACCAGGCGCGGGCTGAGCCCCGACCTCCCCCACCCCAACCGCTGTCCCAAGACCCCAAGCGGCTCTCGATCGCACAGCCCGAGGCTGGAGACAACTCCCTTTGTTAAATGAATGAGCTGGGAAAGCAGGAGGGAGGCAATCTCAGCCCCCCCCAACCCCCCCCTCCATTTCTTAAATTGAATGGAAAGGGGAAGAAGAAGAAGAAAAAAAGAGAGAAGAAAAATAAGAACCCAGCCGCTCAATCTCTTTGCAAACTTTCCAGTTGCAGAAAAGAAAAAGAACAAATCGCGGAGGAAATCCCCGGCCCGGCAGCACTCACCTTCCGCCCGCTGCAAGGTGCCGCCCGCTCTCCGCCCTGCCCGCTCCCCGCGGCCGCCCGGCACCGCCTCCCCGCGCCCTCCCCTCTGCCATTGGCTCCGGAGGGGTCCAGGGGTCCGCCCCCTCCACCAAGGTGGGCAGCCCAGGGGTGGGGGAGAAGTTTGGGGCCGGTGGGTCGTGTTGGAGCTTTGGGACGGGCTGATCGTTCGGTGCCCCGTACCTGGAGCTGCTGTAGGGCGCGGGGTTGGTGCGGGGCGTAAGGATGGTTCGCGATTATGGTGATAACGCCGAGGGCAGGGGATCGCCAGTAGTCGTGCGGTGCTGTAACGACTTGGTTTGTGTTCTTGGTATCTCAGAACCGGCTCCATTAGGGACCGTGTGCACGCAGATCCAAAAAAGGAAAGAAGGGAAACGGGCTCTGCCTTGCTGCTGTGCTGCACAGCAGGATGTGCTATCGCAGGGATGTTACCTTACACTGCAGGAGATTGGGGTTTGCTCTCCCCACGATGCAAAGCTCACTGGAAACTTTTCCCCATAGTTAGTAGGATTGTTCAGCACCGCGCTTGTGCTCTGCTGGGAGAGGAGATGGGATTTGATCACAGGCTTTCAGGAACAGGAAACGGTGAGGCTGTCTAAACATAGAGATGTCAAACGCTAAGTGGAGCAGGTAGATACATGGGAGGCAAATAATGCAGGTCACCACGTCAGACCTGCCCTTACACTGGCACTGCGTGTATACAACAGCACTGCACAGCCTTGCCCTTCCCTCCTGTATCAACGTTTTTCAGTTCCCCTGATAAGTTTGTTCAGGAACTACAGCAGCAGCAAATGAATCCGACTGAAATACACAAACAGAGGAAGTGAGAACACAAGGAGTGGCAGGGAAGTGTAGGGAGTGCAGCAGAGCTGATTTCAATTGGCTTAACCTGTCGCTGAAGCACGCGCTCAGAATTACTTCCCCCTTGATACAGGAACCCCCAGGTATGTGGAGTCGTGCTTACATGAGGAGAACTGCAGAGCTGAGCTCAAATTCCTTAGCTGCAAAGGAAGCACACAGAGCTGAAGTTAGAAGTGAGCACGGTTCCCTTTCCATCCCGTACCGAGTCCTGAAGAGTGACCCTTTCTGTACTCTAATTCAGAAAGCCTCTTAAGAAGCAAGGATGCACCCTGATAATTTTGAAAACAAGTTTTGAAGCCAGGCAAGAGATTGGTCCAAAGTACTTCTAAGCATGTTCTCCCTGCAAGATACCTAACCAAACACATTTATCCAACTGTCTGACAGTGAAATGCAGAATGGCGACGGCAGGTTACTGGCAGTGGTCGGCCTAAGGCCTGGCCCACAGTCAGCCCGTGGATTGCTCTAACAGCCCCTGCTATGGCTGCTCTTATATCTGTATCCAGATCTCAAAACTTCTTTGCCTACCTTATTTCAGCGAGGATTCCCGAACATATGGCAGAAGAGCTGGCTGAGATGTCCATGCACAGTGTCAGAATGGGACAGATAGCTACTGCTGCAAACCAGAATTTGTACTCGAGACAGGAATGAGTGAAATGCAGACCATTTATTTGCCTTGTAAGTACTCAGAGAGGAGAAAGTGCTCAGGGGGAATTTCATAGAAATGATTCATCTTGCCTTGTACTCGGGATAAACTCAGATGGCCCATTTTCAATATGGGTAGGAAAGGGTTTTCTTAAAACCCTCAGAGAGATGTTGTGGGGCACAGCCTGGCAGTTTATTCTCCATCAGCAAGACCAGCATTGATGGTTCGTACCATGCTGTGCATCTTTGCTCCTAAGCTACTCCCTGCATTGTGCCAGCGTGGCAATGTGTGCATCTGGGAGGGATCAGCAAACTTCTCCACCTAAGATTTTTACTAAGATTTTCAGCCAGATCAAATCCCCAGGTGTTGACTGAAATGATGCACAAGGAATATAGGGGCATGTGAAGTCACATGACTGAGGGATATAACTTACTATGGTGAACCAATTTAATCACCTGCAATCATCTGTCCACTCCTTTAACCTACTCAAGCAATTACAGACAAGTTGGCCTCAGCCTGCAAGGAATCAGACAGAGATCATGAATATCTTGAAGAATTATAGGGAGAAACTTAATGACAAATCTCTAAGGCTTAATAGTCTGGCAACGATTGGAAGAAGGAAGGGAAGGGAAGGGAAGGGAAGGGAAGGGAAGGGAAGGGAAGGGAAGGGAAGGGAAGGGAAGGGAAGGG
>JACDJE010000432.1:131515-265510 GCA_016647715.1 Pavo muticus | reverse complement strand
CAACCTCCCTTCAGGTAGTTATAGAGAGCAATAAGGTCTCTCCTGAGCCTCCTCTTCTCCAGACTGAACAATCCCAGCTCCCTCAGCCGCTCCTCATAAGGCCTGTGCTCCAGACCCCTCACCAGCTTTGTTGCCCTTCTTTGAACACGCTCCAGGGCCTCAATGTCCTTCTTGCAGTGAGGGGCCCAGAACTGGACACAGTACTCAAGGTGCGGCCTCACCAGAGCTGAGTACAGGGGGACAATTACTTCCCTGCTCCTGCTGGTCACACTACTTCTGATACAGAGATAAGATCCGTTCTGGCAAACCTGGCTCTGAATTACATTGGATCTTACCACTGTCTGCAGTTTTACCAACTTGAAAATTCAGCTCATGCACTTGCAGTTTCTGCAGTACCATTTCTCAGTATTTGGCTATCTCCAGTTTCTTCACCCTGGATAAAAGAGCATCATACCAGAGATGTTCCCACGTGTCACTTGGGCCTTCATATCTGTACTGAGAGGACTATGGAAAAGATTAATGGTCTTACACGACTTACTTACATCACTTACATCCCAAATCATTCAGGTTCTCCTTAGGGGTTTTCTTGTTTGTTGAGCTATGTTGTAGCTGGCTAAAAACCCAGAGGAATCTTTGTGCCATTGCAATGTTAAATCATCACTTACTGCTTCATTGAAGCCCTGGAATCCAGCAAAACCTCTGGTGATGAATACTTTTACATTCCAGATCTGCTTTAGCCAGGAAATTGCATAGTGACAGCTAAGAGCACTCAGTGCTTTGGTGAGCAGTCAGCAAGTCAGGATGAATACTAGGGAAGCCACAAGTGGCTATTTGATTCTGGAAGCCTGATGTAGCTCTGGAAGTCATAAAATACAGATGGGTAAAGGCTTAACAATGAGCTCTGTCTTTGATTCATTAGCTAACGGCTGAATCTAAGTACTTACATCCCAGTTTTGAGGCATGCTGCTAATTCAAGCTCAAAGAGATGGGCAGATCTGTCCTGCACTGTGCTGTACTGGTTCCTGGTTTTGACTGGGACTTTGTTTTCTCAGTGATCTGAAGAGTTTCATTTCTTATTATCTCCAGCCATTGGTAATCTTATTGTAGAAAACATACTTAAATGTCTAAGCTTTCTTCCCCCAACCCCTCATATGTTTTGACCATGCTGGGTCAGTCACTGGAGCTACTCTAATTCACACCAGGATCTGACCATTTACATTTTAAGCTTACACTGAGAAAAATAAGTGCTGTAACTTGAAGACCTGCTTTCAGCTATTACAAACAGCATCAGCCTGTTCCAAAAGTAACCGTGACACTACATTCAGAAGGTCTCAGCTTTATCCAATATCAGAGCTTCTCTCTGCAGTCGAAAAAGCCTATCTCTGCCTCTGTTCTTCCTCAGCCACTTCTTAAAAACATCTACTCCTGCTTGGTCCTCCCCTCCATCCTCCTATCCTGTATCATTCATTTCATCATTCACCTCATTTTCAGAAGTCTTTCTCTTTCCTGATTCCCCCCAGCCAACCCGTGGTAAGGATACATATGTAGTCTAGACGCTCCCTTAGCGATCAGTGCTCCATCTGGACTAGAAATCACAAGAGCAACTCTGATTTGTAAATTCTATGCATCTGGGCAGAGCTGCAAATGGGTAATGAGGCACTCGGGGAGAGCTAGAGGGGCTCCGCTGCAAGGTAGGCAGAAGTGGGCTGGGGGGAAGAGGGGAAGCTCGTAAATACTGCTCATTCACTTGGGTCTTTGGAGCATGAAGGAACTTGCTGACAGCACAGGAAGCATAGAAAGTTGAATGGTGAAAGCAGACAAACATCGTAAGCACATGACAGCGTGCCTCTAGACTGGGAAGATACCTGCAGAAATCACAGGGTGTGCCACAGTTGCTGTCTCTTTCCCAGCTGCCCTGCCTCTCTCAGATCTGTCTGGGGGACTTCCCTGGCCTTGGGGACGAACAGGTGAGGCTCAAAAATGGGTAAATTTGCTGCAGCACAGAACACTGCTTCCAACAGTCAAATCTGTGACAGGTTTTCCTTCCAGGATTCAGCATGCAGAGCTGGATTGGTTTTACAACACACACTCAGAACTGCTTTTCTTTCCTGTGATTTTCTGTCCGTCTTATTCTGTATATTTTACTACAGTCCAGTGGTGCAAGAAATCCCTGTCTGTGAACATCTGGAAAAAACACAGCAGATTTACAGGTAACTTGGAATCAACAATTCCTGCTTGAGCCAGGAAGAAATCCACAATAACAATACTGAAATTAATCCAACTACATATGTATATTAAATCTCTTTATACTTATATTTAGGGAGAAATAAAAAAGAAAGCTGCAACATCAAGGCAACAAGGGAGCCTACTCTGAAGGAGAGCAGTGAAACAGACTGCAATGTATTCACCTTTCATTGGGGACTGCCCAAGTGGAAGGGGCTGTCTTAGAAAGAAAATAATAATAAAAATAATTTTAAAAATCAATTAGTTTCTCCTCTCTATTGATTTTTTAAAGTATATCTCTGGAGAGATTCCACTTCAGGGTTTAAAAGGAAAAGCTGTGCAACACATGCAATGGTTTAAATGAGACATACATCAGACAGAGACCACTAATCCAGGGCTATTTCATTACTCAAAATCTAACAAAATCAGCTCATTTTTCTTGCTTTCACTACATATGAGGACACTCAAATAAACAGAGGACAGCCAGCCTGGAGGGCTTTGTAATAATGTAATGGTGTAACAGTTAAATTCTTTTGCTGAGCTTACTCACACTGCATGACTCCCAAGACCCAATCCTGTTCTGATTGAAGCTGGAGAGACATTTGCCACACATTTCAGAGAGAACAAAACCAGCCCTTCAGTCACAGCACCTCTGCCAGACACTGTTTCACACCCTGCCAAAATGTCAGGGCTTGAATCACTTCAGTAGCTTGAGCCATTTAAAACTGGACTGAACAAAGCCCTGGAGAATGAACTGCAGAGCAAAACCTTCCCCCCGTTCCTTTCCTTATCTCTGATCCTGTCTCACTGGGTTGCATGGATAGCAACCAAAAACTGCAGAGCACTGACAGACAGGGAGTCGCTGGGTGATCCGTACTGATGCTGCACAAGGAAGCTGTGAAAATAGGAAAGTAACATTCTCCATTCCTACCTATTTGCATAATGTCCAAGATGAATTAAGTGAATCATAAGACAAAGATTACAGAGCAGCTGCCTGAAATGTTTAGACAAAAATATGCAGAGTTTTGAAATATTTCATGCCAGCTTTGAACAACAGTGCACTTAAGTGCATTTGAAGTACAAAGTAAAGGTCTTCAGCAACGTAATTTGTATAGGTGTGTAGTAAAATTAGCTCACCAGAAATGCTGAGCTGGAATGCCCATTTTGCCAGCTAAAGAGCTGCTTCCGTGGCTAATCCAACAGAGGGAGCTGCAAAAGCTCAGGGACAGTTTGGCTGGGTACAGTGATGCTGGTAATTCAATTATACTGGTTGGTCACACTAACACCAAAGTTACTCTGGAGATACAGATCACATTGAGCCTGCCAAGAGAGCTGGCCCTGCAGAATTCCTTTGGTATGATGTACATCTCAGCGCTCTCCAAACCACTGATGAGTTGCAGATTGGGCTGCAGGACCCAGGAAAACTTCATAAATTGATTGTATTGCATGATGCTGTAAATATAACATATGCAACCAGATATGTTGTCTTAAGTGAGGGAAGTGCAAGTTGTATGAGTTTTGTCTGTCTTCACATACACTTTCCTACACTACCTTTCCACATACTTTTCCTACACTACCCACAGGACTTGCAAAACAACATCATAGCAGCACGTGAGCCTTTTCACAGGGCACCACAACCCAAAACTGAGATTTCAGTCTAACTTTACTGTCAAACACTCTCTGAAATCAGAGAAGCATCACATCACACTACCTGGGGAAGGACAACTTCAACTAGGATCTCTACTTTAGACAAAATGCACCATTGTAACTGCACTACTTTCTGCGACGAGGTTTCTTGTCCTGAGTCTCACCATCTTGTCTGGGTTTGTTAATTAGCAGTTTCAGGGCTATTCTGCTTCTCTTTTTGCCACGTTTTCTGGGATATGTTGCAATTCTTATCAAAGTATTCAATTTTTACCAAGTAATTAAATTCATCAGCATAAATTAATCACCAAAGCACCCTTTGAGCAGTATTGCAGATGGGGAAAACGAGATAAGAGCTCACTCAACCACTAGCCTGAGGCCGTGCAGCAAAAAATGTCTGCAATTATGCTCCTTGAATTCAGGAGTTCTTGTCTTCCAGCTCTGTTCTCAGACTAGATGATTCCTTTAGACTGCATTTGCAATAGGAAATACAAATCTAATAGAACAGAGCTGGCTCAGTATAGGCATACAGAGATCTAATCTTCAGCAGGCAGGTGAACTACAGGGGAGACCAAACCAGACACATTGCATATTGCTGTTTGCATCAGGCTGGCAGCCACTGTCCAAATGCTTTAAGAGGCAGAAATCCTGCATGAAGACATGACACCAAATGTTACTGTGCTGGTGGTGGCCTTGTCCCACCCAGGCAGGACGATGCAAATGGCTGCATAGACAAAAAAGGCCTAGAGACGTAAGGGAAATCATTTTCAAAGGGCTGTTGCAGAAAGTGAGCCAACTGCTGATGTATGTGGATTGTGTTTGAAAGTGTGGGAAAGCTCCCTGCTCACAGGGAATTGGAGTTGGAAACATTTAGGTTAAGCAGCAGACAATGTTCTGTTGTGCAATCTCCGCATGGAGGATTTTTTGTTTTGAGCACATATGCCTAGATTTCTGGGAAGAGCACATCTAAGAAAACCATATTCAAGAGGACCATGCTAAAGCAAGTGTTTTTCCCCTTTAATTTTTAAGTGGTTACAAAACAATGAAGCCCTCAGTTCTTTACACTTCACAGGGAAGAACGTACAAAGAGCTACTTAATCTCTTTCAGTTCAGCTCTTTCATTCTCATGGGTATCCAGTTGCAAGGTATCTGTATCAGTCTCCAAACTCTCCACCAATCCCCATAGCAAAGTGTGTCCAACTGTAAGCTCTTGTTCTAACACGCTGTTTCAGACTGACCAGGTTTCAGCATGCAAGGCTTGTTCTGCATGAACCTGTTTGACTTTGGCAGAGAAGCGGGATCACAAAATCCAGCAGTACTCCTTCTACACTGAAACGTTGAGTAAGCACTTTCACAATGCCAGGCTAATCTTACCCCTGATGTCTGAGATCTAGAAGGAAGCAAGCAACACAACTAAAGTAGTCCACATCACCAAGGAAGATTTGAATGCTTCCTGATTGGTCTTCCAAATAATTATTTCATGTGCTTCTAACAGAAACCGGCTGGCAATTCAAGCATCATACAGTTTTCTTCATCATTGCAAACTGCAATTAAGGAATCAGATGGCAAGATATAAATCACATCACAGGATCAGCTAGGAAACAATAGTGAAAGCAGACAGTGCTGGGGATTCTATTTTTGTCGCCCGATTATTGCGAGGCAGTCTCAAATGCAAATAGATGAAAAGAAAAGAAGATAAACATATTTATAGCTAAGGTGATAAATTAACACCTGTACACTAAATTAATTTGTGAAATTTGCTGAATTAAAATGCCACATTTAGCTCAGTCACTTAGCAACAGCTGCTTCAGTTTAAGATGCGATCATTCTGCAGCTGTTAGCTGTCACCTAGGGCTGGGGCTCCCATCCCTCTAGCAAAGTCAGCAGGAGAAAATGTATCCCTGCATTTTGGCTGCTCCTCTTCACAATCCAATGTCTTGACTCTAACACATTGTTATCGACCATCTGCTAGCTGGGCTTTGTTGTCAGGCAAGGAGCCCAGCGCACACTCAGTCTGTGACAGCTCTCCTGTGAGGCTGTTACCCACGTCAGAGAGGCAGTGCAAACAGTGATGTGTTAAATGAGGGTGGATAGTGATAGGACAAGGGGGAATGGTCTTAAGCTGAGACAGGAGAGGTTTAGGTTAGATATTAGGAGGAAGTTTTTCACCCAGAGGGTGGTGAGGCACTGGAACAGGTTGCCCAAGGAGGTTGTGGATGCCCCATCCCTGCAGGCATTCAAGGCCAGGCTGGATGTGGCTCTGGGCAGCCTGGTCTGGTGGTTGGCGACCCTGCACATAGGAGGGGGTTGGAACTGGATGATCATTGTGGTCCTTTTCAACCCAGGCCATTCTATGCTTCTATGATTCTATGAAACTGCCCCAGCAGCATTCACCACAGTGTATCCACTGATACCTTAAGTTCAGACAAAATCAGAATTGTGAATAAATATTACAGTGTCCAAGAAAGTTAGGGTGAGAAAACTACTGAGTTTTTGCCACAGTGTAGTAAAAAAATTAGGGACCATTAGGCCAAAATGAAGCATGAGACAACATAGCCTAAGGGCTAGGGTACAGCCCAGGGAAAGGGAGCTGAGTAGTTCTGGGCTAAGCAATTTGACTACTTACATGCAACACTGCTCCACACCCTGGGTTATTTTCTTGTTTCCATATGCATAACTGTGTTTGCTGGGCGTGTGTTCAAATCAGCTCTATCCTTTGTAGGGCAGGTGTGCTCGGGGCAGGAGCCCTCAGTGGGTGCAGACAAAGGAACATCTGCTCCAGTCTCCTGAGTAGAGCTAAGAGCAATACAGGAACCAGAGCTGCTTGCACTTGCTGAGACAGCATCCAGCCCAGTGGGTGGAAGGAAAGCCCAGAGTGCACACGTGTGTACAGACCAAGATCAAGGCTTTCATCTGAAGGTTTTATCAGTACTCAGACTGGAAAGGTCATAGCTTGTAGGTACCGCTAGCACACTAATTACAGAGGCCTGATTGTCTTCTGCCCACTGCCCTCCATAGTCATTTATGACACAGAGTAGGATATCAAGAGTTCATCACCTTTTTTCTTAACCTCTATTTTGTTCTGCACCAGTTGCATGTGTGCATTTTAGAGGAATTAAAAATAAAATCACCTGCAGAGCACATGCCTCTATATTCAAACCACTAGTAAGAACACTTAAGCTTTCATTAGCCTAAAAAAGCAGTGTGTGTGGTTCACCCCTAGTACAGGAGGTAAATTTCCTTCAGCAGAGTTCTCATACATAATAAGTAGATGCAGAACAGAATATTTGTGGGGAAAAAAAGAAGAAAAGTAAACAGGATGCTCAGATCAGAGATTGCCAGTGGCCATACATTTTCCTTTTCTTCCTCCCCAAACCCTGTGAGGTAATATTATGACTAATAAGATCACAATCACGGGCTGTAAGGCCCACTTAGTAAGGCAGAATAAATTTAAAAGCATAAACCTAAGTGGCTTGAAAATAAATTGGGTCAGAAAGCAACCCCAACCCTCAGAAACTGCATGGGAAGTTTTCCATTTCAAGCTGTTCTCCCTTCTTTTAGCCTTCCAGGTTTTTGGGTTTGGTTTTTTTTTGTAATTAATTGGAATTTTACAGGTGTTCAGGGTGAGCAGAAATGCAGCTGAAATTACTTCTTTGCAAGAGGTGAGGGATGCTGCTAGCAGATCCCTGCTATAGAACAAGTCTCCTTGCTGGTCAGTTACTGTCAAATGAAAACCTGGTTTAGTCTGGAAAACTTCATTGGGCTGCTGCCAAAATTTTCTTCTCTTATTGGCACAGGCTGCTCAGGGAAGTGATGAAGTCATCGTTCCTGGAGGTGCTCAAGAAATGTGTAGATGTGGCCCTCAGGAACATGGTTAGTGGGCATGGTGGGGATGGGTGAACAGGAATAGGTTACCTGTGGCTCTGGGCAGCCTGGTCTGGTAATTGGCAACCCTGCACATAGCAGGGGGGTTGAAACGAGATGATCATTGTGGTCCTTTTCAACCCAGGCCATTCTATGATTCTATGATATTAATGGTCTTTTCCAGCATGAATGATTCTGTGATTCTTAACATACTGAACCTTTCCCTTTTGACTGTCCCAGCCTACCTGTCTGATGCTTAGCTCACTCCAAAGACTGGAAGGGAACCCACCCAGTCCAAACAAGGAACCTGGATTTTCTGTCTACTTCCCAGGGCATTTTTTAAGTATATCTATATAGCGGCATATAAATTCGGTGGATAAATCCAAGCCTGACAGAAAAATTTCTCTCTTCAATCCACTCCACAAAGTATTTCCCAAACAAGCTCATGAAGTCTTGCTCTACTTGTAATAGAAAACTGACCTTTTGTAGGCATTATATAGACAGTGGAATTTCCATTTGCCGAAGACCACGTTCAGCAGATACTGTGCAAGTACTCATTCACTTCATTCAATCACAGTCAACTCTGCACATCCAAACAACACAGATCTCCAAAGCCATGCAGAACCTACACGTGCATGGTGACTATATGCACCTGCAAGTCAGCAGCCTGGATGGAGATTGGCAATCCCAGGATATGGTTCGGCATCTTTGCTATTTAGGTATGCTTTTTCCATGTGTCTCTCCTTTTCAACCTGTTAGTTTGGCCTCAGTAACATGTGGCACACAACTAGAGTTTGATAGGCTCAGGGACACAGTCATGAAAAATCCCCAGTAAGTAGGGAATTTAGAACTTACTTGTTTTTGTCACTATTCTTGATGTAATCCTCACTAAAAGCTGACTCGGTTTTCTTTCTGGCAGCGTATCAACTATTTCACTGAAGGCCTGAAAGACTCCATTCTTCTTGTAAAAAATCAGTTACTTTGTAAAATAAGTATACACCCTTGCGCTGATATTATCTGTCTTGGTTTCCTCCTTTTACTTTCTGCCTGATCACCTGACTCTAAATTCCCCAGATTTGCCATAAAGCCTTCCACTCCCATTAAGGTCAGATTAGTGGGTCTGAGAGGCTTACTCACTAAACTGCAGCTTGCTCTGCAGAGCATCAAAGAAATAGCGTGTTTGAGGCCTCCACTCCACAGAGATTCAGGTTTTCTTCGAAGTAATTTTCCATTTTGCTTGCAATGTAGTCCCAAATAAAGCATTATATGACAGTGAAATCACAGCGCTGAAGTGTTATTTGCACTTTGGTTGTAAGAGAACAGTTTTGCTAGCCATGCCCACTATTTTTGTTTGCTGTGGTGTCACCTACAGCAGGGGGAAGTCATTTCAAACATCAACACAAGCATTTCTCTCTTGTGCAACAAAGTAATCATTTAAAGTGTGATCACCGGTACTTAACCGCAGCTCAAAAGGCTGCTGACAAAACCGAAGTTTGTCAGAGTGCATGAGATGACTTGTCTTGTTACTTCAATTGGAATGGAAAGTTTTGATCCTGCTGTTCATCCACATGCCTGCACGCTGGGCCAAATGGGCCGCTGGGCCGCTGCGGCCGCTGGGCCACACCTCGAGTACTGTGTCCAGTTTTGGGCCCCTTGCTGTAAGAAAGACATTGAGGCCCTGGAGCGTGTTCAGAGAAGGGCAACAAAGCTGGTGAGGGGTCTGGAGCACAGGTCTTATGAGGAGCGGCTGAGGGAGCTGGTTTTGTTCAGTCTTGAGAAGAGGAGGCTCAGGGGAGACCTTATTGCTCTCTTTAACTACCTGAAGGGAGGTTGTAGTGAGCTGGGGGTCGGCCTCTTCTCTCGTGTAACTGGTGATAGGACTAGAGGAAATGGCTTCAAGCTGCACCAGGGGAGATTCAGGCTGCACATTAGGAAATACTACTACTCTGAAAGGGTGGTCAGGCACTGGAATGGGCTGCCCAGAGAGGTGGTGGAGTCACCAACCCTGGAGGTTTTCATAGAACATTTGGATGTTGTGTTGAGGGACGTGGTTTAGCGAGAACCATTGGTGATGGGTGAATGGTTGGACTGGATGATCCTGTGGGTCTTTTCCAACCTTAGAGATTCTATGATTCTATGATTCTATGAAATTCCCCTGTCAGTCACAAGCTCACATACATATTCGACCAGTCACCCCAGGTGTGATTCTACAGCCTTCCATGCAAGCACACAAGCCTACCATTATTTTTATTTTAACTCAATCTCTTATCCAGGCTTTTAGGATATAGTACTAAACTAAGTGGACATCACAGTCTCTCTATACCAACCACACCAAATAACTTTAGAGGAGAAGGCAGAGCCAGAGCTGCCAAGAAATGCACTGACTTTGAAGAGCTGCGCCCAGAGACCTGAAGACAGCTACAGCAGAATGATGGCAGGCATCCACTGGGAGCGAGCTCCTCAGACAAGCTCCCTGACCTGAGAAAGCCCTGTTCCCCCAGCTCAATCAGATGGGACTGCAGCACGAAGAACAAGACAGCCAGACTGTCCTTGACTGCCTGCCTCCTGACAAGATGAGTGCTGGTCACTCAAGCGTTTTCAAAGGAGATGATTCGAGCTGTTTTCTGTTACAAAACCAAGCAGCTTATCTAATACTGTAAGAAATGCATAGAAGCCAGAAATGTTCATGGTCACTACTGCATGCTCAAATCACTTCAAGCTCTGTGAGGAGAAGAAAGAAGAATGGATGTCTCCAAAACCACAGGCATTTCTAATGAAACAAAATGACAATCTCCACTGTCCATTAGCAACACTCAGCCTGTAACATCCAGCTGGGGAGTTCTGACATGCATTGGTGGGCCTTAAGGAGTTCAAAAGGTTTTCAATTACAAATTGCTACTAACCATCTTTATCACTACAAAGTTTAGAGACCTAAGGTCATAACAGCACGGTACAAAGATAACACATCTCCTGTTCTGAAAAGCACAGACATGGAGAAGTGAGGGGCCACCTCCTGCTATCAGCGTTCTGAAAACAATGGTCACACATCCCAGCCTTTTTCTTTGCTCAGACAAAGACAGGAGTAACTTCGACAGATATTCGGTGTTGTGACTACACAGCCTTACAGCCCTTGCCTAGAGGTTCCAGATTCTATATGCACCATATACAATATTAATTAAATGCACAAGAAGAACATTAATGAAATTTGCCAATCTAAGCGTTCAAAAGCCAGGAAATGCCAACGTGAATGTCAGCTGCACCACTTTAATTACTACTCTTTGCAGATACCTTATAATGGATTTTAATTATGTGATTTTTCCACGGATCCCTGCTTCATTTAGTTTACAAAACAACATCACTCACTTAAGGGGATAGGTGTCATTTGTCTTCATGCACCGAATTTGGGAAATCTGAATGCTTAGCAAGGTGAATCTCCTTTTGAAATACAAATCTTGCCAAGGTGAATGTACAAAATATGAATTCAGGTACCTCAGATGTGGCAGTAATCTGCAGTTAGTAGAATTAGCAGCTCAAATTCTTTTTCCTCCTTTTTTTTCCATGCATATTCCAATACCTTTTTCACTGTAGGCTGGCCAAACCCAAAGACAGAAAACATTAATTTATTCTACAGTTTTCTATTCTTTACATCATAGCAGAACTTCGGCATTTCTTAATTTGTTGTAACAGCGTGGAAGCAGAACTGAAATCTCCAGCCCCAGAGGGAACTGCTCTTACTCAGTCTTAGTTTCTCACTTTCCCTATATCCTGTCATCTCTTTTTGGTTTGTCCCATACATTTATCTCCACACACATCAGACTGTTTAGGTAAATGTCTCCACTCCCCCACAGCCATTCCAACACCTGCGTAAGGCCAGTCCCAGTTTCCTGCTCATGTCCCCTTCCTCCTACTACCTTCTCACCCAGTCTCCATCACTCTCCCACCCATTGCTTTATTTTACTGTTGAAGTTCAGTACATCTCCCCGGAGACTCTTCTTCAGACTCGTATGACTTGGTCAAATTTGGGTCAACTTTCACAGGCACAAGAGGTACATTCCTGACTCATCGTCTATCCTCTCGCCAAGCTGAAAAAGCATAAAAGCATCTAAGCTTCTCAGATAAGTTGCTGCCAGTACTTTAAAGCTAAAAACAACCTATTCTCTTTTCATACTGGGAGAGAAATGAACAGCTCTGTTTGAAATGTAAGGAGAAAGTAGGGAGGAAAGAGACGCCTAAGACAGGCATTTGGCTGAAAAACTTCATTGTTAACTAAAACCAAGTAGCCTCAAACAGAGGCCACATTACAACTGGCTAAGGAAAAACAATTATTTTCATTGCAAATGATGGTTTTTCAAGGTCTGTATGAGCTGTGATCTCCTTGGTATGACTTCAGATAAGTTTCTGAAGAAATGTGCAAAGTTATGGCCCACTGACTCCTGAAGTAAGTCCATTAGAATACTCTTAGCTTGTAAACACAGAGAGAGGGAACTACCTTTTTATGGGTGCTTGCTGAATAACTTGCCCAATGGGCTCCATGCATTTATTTAACATGTTAACATACACTGCATCCTTTAGCACCCAAAGGGTACACATTTTTTTTCCCCACATGACTAGCAGCAGTCACTTTCCATGTAGCATTACCAAGGTTCATTTTAAGTCTGGGTCTTGGAATTTAAAGTCTTTATTATCCCTGTTGCTGGTTTGAGACTTCAGAATTGGGCTGGAGCTGAAACTTCTGCAAACACTGACACAGAATCCTACAGCACCAAGACCTTTTGACGTTATGGCTGACAAAAGATAGCTCAGATTCTGTCTCACTGACATATACTACACTTATGAAAGAAAGCATACAACCTTCTGCCTTTGCTCAACACACAAGCTAGTTCTCCCATATCCTCAGTCAGTCTCATTGCACCTTTGGGGAGCTGGGCTGAAGATTCTGCCTAGAGCAGACTAGCAGGCATTGCACTTCAGAAATCCTCTGGTTAAAATCATCCATAGTAGCCTCATTAAGACTCAGTCTTTCCATTTATATTTATTGTGCACTGGCACGACCTAGAGAACCGAACCAACTGGTAATTTCACTCCAACACTGTTCTCAGATTTCTTGGAGGTTGTTACATTTCAGCAGGGAAAAGTATTACTCACAGTAAATGAGCCTGCAAATATTTTAACTATGATTCTGGGAACATAGCTGATAATACATTGGGAAAGGAAGCACTGATTCATGCATTCATGATCTCTGCTGCCACAAGCAAGGGAATCCAAGCTTCAAATAAACGTGTTTGGTTTTTGCTTGGTGATCTTCTGCTTGCATGCCACAGTTCTGCTGAGCATAGCTTCCTCCATGTTCTTCAAAACAGCAACTAGAGATATTATAACACTTGATTTGTCTTCATAGGGGACACGCTTATCTGCTGGTCTCCAGTACACAAGCTGCTGGCAACCATACCAAAATGGCTTCTCTCTACCCTTTCAAAACTCCTCTAACCAACATTTTTTCTTAGTCCACTACATGACTTTGCAATTCGTAATACCAAACATCACTTGATTTCTATTACTCCAGTCTTCAAGGTTATGTGGTACTTCCTATACAATGTTCCAGTCTTTCTGTGTTTTGATATTGCTTTCCAATTTTGTCTCATCAGTAAACTTAATTAGCAGCTTCTATCTTGTTTTAGAGCAGCTAGCCCTGAAAACATGATTCATTCATTATTATGTTTTGCCTGTATTGTTGTTTATCAGAACTGTTTTCCTAAGATAGCTGAAAACTCAATTCAGCACCATACTGAATTGTTTTTTGAAATCCTGAGGGCTAGAAATCAGAGAAGGTAGGAGAAATGTGTGTGTAACAGAAGCTTCAATTCTGGGGAACTAGTGGCATTACAGAAAATTAGTAATTGCCTGTGGTTATGCTCCGACTGAATCTGACCCCAGACCAACCTTCTCTTAAAGGTGACATGGAAGTTAAGGCTTCAGAGACTTTAACACAGCACCTCTCAACAGGCTGCAACTCATAAAGGAGTAGAAACAGGATAATTGAGAAGTGGCAGGCTTGGTACAGAAAGCTGTTTCAAAGACCCGGCGTCTCAATGTCCTTCAAGTTACCTCTGATTATCTGTATTGAAAGTTGATGCCTAGATTTTTAGAGAGGAAAGAAAAGTCTCCTGATAGTCAGTGCCCTCAGCTTACCCTCATGAAAACTTTCAAAGCTCTGTTTGATTCAGCTGGAGCTTGGGTCCAGAGCAAACAGCAAAGCTATTGCTCAATTTTAAGGCCAAGAATAGCCATGCAGCAGCAGCTGAAGGTAAAAAAAAACAACAAACAAAATCATACCCACAGCAATGACTGCACTCTCCATTCTTGAGATGGGTTACACTTTCCAATACCTCAGTGTTTGGGTTGAAGTGGCTGGAAGGAGTATCTGGGGTTGCACAAACGTGGGAGTCTGGAGGTCCAGCTGCTGCTTAGTTCCTCCACATAATCCACAGCCTTCCTGTCATCTCAGGCAAGGCAGTTAGCTGCCTGTTGATTTAATAACTAGTAAAACAAGTAATTTTCCACTGCGTCTCATAACAGTGCTGCAAAACACATTTCTACTGTTTGTGCAACACTCTAAGTTTGCTGTTATTAACAATTATCTGCATTCTACCAGGATTAGTGATCTCGTCTGAGACCTATCTGTATCAGATAATCACACTGCAAAGATGATCCACACATCCAAATGTTTACACCGTGAACAGACAAGCAGAAGGACACAGACATTCAGAGATCAAATTAAGACAACAGTACAAAAAAAGGTAATGCAGAAAAGGACTAGGTTACACCTCTGTTGACTACTTTTGTTGCCAATGCTTTTCCACCAGCTTAACTCACCTTTCATAGCTAAGTTATACTTCTACATAGAAGTTCTCCATTTAGCAAATCTTCTCACACTGGGAAAAAAAATAGATGTTAAAGTCTAAAAGACAAGCAAACAAAAGATGTGGTAATCCCCCATGGATAAGAATTGTATCTGACTGAAATTAAAGAAATGCAGTTGTGTTAATAAAGCTTTAATATTATTAAGCTTGCAAAGCAATTATGTGAGCAGAATGATAAAAACAGGCATGATATGTCTCAGCTCTAGGAGCAGCATCTGCATTCACATAATCTTCTGCCACAGGGAGCTACTCACTCAAACTGATCCTCCTGTCTAATGCTGAAGCTTTCCTTTTCTTCAGTTTCACGGCTTCACAAAGAACAAACGTGCCTGATCAGCAGGGACACCAGAAAAGATGAGCTTACAAAATGCTCTCCCTGAAGGAAACCACAGACGACACGGGCATGGTAAAGCTTGAACAGGATATGTAAACACTAACCAGGCATCAAATCAGTCATGTTCCTCCTTCCAAATCTTTCCTTTGGCATCAGCCAAATGCAACGTCAGAGCCAACTAAAAGTTGTGATCATTCCCTTTACAGGTGTTTCTTCACTCACCTTTGGTCAAACTTGCTGTTGCAGTTGTCTGATTCAAATCCTAAGATGCGTTGCCTCCTCTTTTTCTCTTCAAGTCTTTCCTCATGTGTTCATAATGAAAGCAGAGTTCCCAGTTGCTTTTTGATCTACTTCTATTGTATTTTGGAAGCTGTAATCAACACATGAGTCATTATCACTAACAATTGAGAGAAGGAGAACAAAGGAGCTCGCTTTTTTCCCACAAAGCCTTTGCTGCCACACTTGCTATCACGCTGTTTTGGATACATTCTTTCATACTTGTCAAGTGCCCGTGATGTCTGATAGGTTCAGAAGGGCACTTGGCAGGTACAGGCATACATCAATGAGATAAGTTGTACTAACATAAACAGTTCACCTGTAATTAAACCTTAATTGAAGAACTGCTTTGGCTGAACCAAAACACTGCTTTGGTACCAAGAGCAAAAGGGAACGCTAATGCAAGCCCTGCTGCTCACAGCCCTGACCCATGAAGAAAAAACCCAAACATGGGTATGAATCAGTCTGAAGAGCTCTCACAGGATGTGAGTCCTGTAAGCTCTGCTAAAAGACAGCTGGCCTCCAAGTTCTAATTAAGCCCAGCAAAAAAAAAAATAACCCACAACAAATGTATATTTAAATATATTTGTACAGAAATACTAATTTAAGCCTCTCTAAATACCAATGGCAATTCAGTTGTTGGTTTTGTTCCCGTGCACTTTACAGAGTCAGAGAAAGGTAATCATCACTCCTAGCAGCTGGAAGTCAATGTTGTTTCTGTCCCAGTTCAGCAGAATGCTGCATTTCACTTTCACGTATTTATTCCCAGAAACACCCCCAGATAAAAATATAACACAGCAATGACTGTTTTGGTTGATCTGTGGCACTGTGCACGATAAACAGCAGCAGAGAATCCAGCCCAAATGTTGTCGGAGAGATTTATTTAATCATTTTACCTGCGGGCCTTCTACTGGTTCTTCAGCATTTGCAGTTCTTAGAAGTGTGTTTCTATGCTATCTGACGTCACTAAGGATGATTGAGTATGAGTGATGAGTGATGAAAGGAACTGCACACTGATGTCCTTCAGAACATCTCCACATTTCTAGCAGGTAGAACTTGTTTTTAAGTATTAAAGTATGAGTTCAAACTGATGCTGCCCTTGCAGGAGTGGAAAACTACTCCAGATGAAGGAGTGCACACTGTCCAATTGTTATGTTGGGTTTCTCACTTTTCTATCACGGATGGGGTAACACTAATGCTTAAGGAAGGAAAGCTAAGGGTGTTCTGTATCACAGATCCCAGAGATCACTCACACAGAGCTGCCACATTTCTCAAACGTTAGACAAGTGAGACTTCAGTAAGAGAGTTTGCAATGAAACCTCTGCTTCCAGGCTGGATGTGGCTCTGGGCAGCCTGGGCTGGTGGTTGGCGACCCCTGCACATAGCAGGGGGTTGAAACTGGATGATCATTGTGGCCCTTTTCAACCCAGGCCATTCTATGGTTCTATGCTGATTTAAACAGAACTCAACTTTAAATGGAATTTTCACAGTTGTATAGAAACGAAAATCCACAGGGCAGAATCCATTCCTTGGTAAGAATGTCAGTGGTGTGGACGTGCCATACAGCTGGTGACAGAAGATGAAGTTGTCTGACATAGAATGGATGGGGCCCTGGGCAGCCTGGGCTGGTATTAAATGTGGAGGTTGGTGGCCCTGCCTGTGGCACGGGGTTGGAGCTTCATGATCCTTGAAGTCCCTTCCAACCCAAGCCATTCTATGATTCTTCTATGAAAACATGCACACAAAATAACAACGCTCTGCAGCTAGAGCAAAAAGATCTCAGTATCCTTTATACCCATACTAACATAATTAATCTGATTTCAAGAGAAAAAAAATAGCATTTGTCTTGGAAAACAAATACTGTGCTACCGATTTCAGATCTACATATTAATGTTCTATCACAAGTATTTATGATTAGACAAAGAAAATCACTCAGCTGCTGTTGTGAGCTGCATATTTCAGTATACCTATGAAAATGCAGATTGCTTCCCGTCCTGGCCCCTCACCTACCTCCCACAGTTTTAGGATAAATGATTTAAAACATCACAAACTGTAAGGGAGTGAGACAGATACAATAATTTCCAGTTCCCATAGCAAGGGATTTGTTCCCTCTTACTTTAAATGAAGAATATCTGGCAAAATAACACATCTCCTCTTGAGAAATGGTCAGCATTAAGTCCATGAAGTGTAGATTTGTTTAACAGAAGTTCCTGTAGAAGCACAGGCACTGATGTGACAGACATCCCAAATATAACAAGGACATTTTCTGCACCATCTAAGAGTGCAGCCTTCAGCTAGAACAGGAGTTGGTCTCACTGCATTCCAGAAAAAAACAACCTTCCAAGAGATCCTGAGATCCTTCGTAGCCTTTGTCAGTAGATATTGCACCCAAATATCCACTTCCAAGTGGGACTCCAAGGAAAAAAGACAACTAAAGAAAGAAAGAAAAGAAAGCATAAATGGGCTTTAAAAAACCAGCCTTTGCAAAATGTGCCTTTGGCTTTCTGCCTGTTTATTTTCTAGCATTTTGGCTTACCAGCTTGTCTTCAAACCCAAGGATGTTAGATCCTTCTGTTCTTAAATGAAACCTGAAAGATACAACCACATTGAATTGGAATCATAGAATCATAGAATGGCCTGGGTTGAAAAGGACCATAATGATCATCTAGCTTCAAGCCCCCTGCTGTGTGCAGGGTCACCAACCACCAGACCAGGCTGCCCAGGGCCACATCCATCCAGAATTCAGGATCTTGGTCTTCAGGGAAAAGAATGCAAGGGTGTTTTGCCAGCAGCACCTGCCTGCAAGTCCTCGTGCCCCATCCCTGGAAGCATTCAAGGCCAGGCTGGATGTGGCTCTGGGCAGCCTGGGCTGCTGGTTGGCGACCCTGCACATAGCAGGGGGTTGGAACTGGATGATCATTGTGGTCCTTTTCAACCCAGGCCATTCTATGATTCTATGATCTTTGCTCCAGTTACCTTCAGACTTTTCTGTTCCAATCTAAGGCCTACATACAGGTACATTTCTAAGGCAAATTATCTATTTTTGCATAATGTTGAATTTGTATTTTTCTTGCTGCATCAGAGATTATGAAGGCAAGACCAGGGACAGACTTCCTTTCTCACCTAATCATTCAAATAACATCACATGTTTTATACTTTCAAGGGCAAAGTGTTTCTCTTCAAAGCTAACAGCACCATCAGAAAACAAAAGCTGCTGGTAGCTCTCATTTACTGGGCAGAGTGGCCAGAAATGACTGAAG
The DNA here is from genome assembly GCA_016647715.1 of Pavo muticus. Taxonomy (NCBI): domain Eukaryota; kingdom Metazoa; phylum Chordata; class Aves; order Galliformes; family Phasianidae; genus Pavo; species Pavo muticus. The sequence goes on along the minus strand of JACDJE010000432.1, from coordinate 246,989 downwards.
AGCAAATAAACCTTCTGACCCTTTGGTAGGAGGCAGTAACCTCTGCTAGCAGAGGGGAACAGATGGGGATAACAACCCATCATGTGCTGCTGCCTAAACACAACAGGGTTTGCAAATGCAGACTCTCAGGCAGTGGCTGGGCCTTGTTGCTGACACCACACACACACACACACACACACACACACACACACATGAATTAAACGAGCCTGGGAGCAGCGTCTGTCCCTAAGGCACAGGGCATCCAGTGTCCATTTTATTGAGGCCTCCTGAAGATGGGGATAGCACACAGCCTGCCAACTGGGGATGGCCAAAAGCAGCTGGAAAGGGGTCACGTCCTAAACCTATACAGCTGCTCGCTAAGAAAGCTGTGCTTGAGTTTGCCAGGCCTGTGCTCAACAAGGTTTTTGTATCTGGGTCGTTCTGACTACTTCTAGCTTCTGTACCAGTTCCCAGATAGGTTTGAAACATCAAAGGAAAACTACTGACTGGGGAGAAATTGGTGAAAGCACAACAGAGAACACAGGGCACACAAATTCCCTGCTGAATACTTATCTGAACTATGCATTCGACTCCTCTGCAGTTGTTCATTGGTATTAAAGAGTCTGGGAGATACTTTCCCAGTGTCTGCCAACAATTTCCTGCATTCTAGTGTTTTATTTTGCCCTGCAAAACCCATCCAAGAAATTCTGCCACGTCTTTGCCCCAAATGACTCAGCCTCCCATAGGAAAAGGAAGCAGATCGGTGAGTTTTAGGAAGGAAGGGAGCTGACCATACACAGAGCTAAGAACAGTTAACTGCATTACAGCTACAGAAAAAGCAGAAAATGTGGGGACTTGGCAGAGAAATAGGAATATGTGCAAGGAAAACACAAGCAATGAAATGCAAGAAGAAAAAGTGGAAGAAAAAGTGGAAGAATATGTGGATTAACTCAAATGGAGAGAAAAGAAAACTGAGTATCAGAGAGAAAGGAAAATACACACATCCCTGCACAGAGCAGGCAGGAGCACGAGGAGAATCTGGTACTTGGAGGGGAGGAGAGAGAAGGCACTATGAAGGTCTGGAATGAGATACGGAGCCAGCAGTGCCACAGGGAAGAAGAAACCAATGAGTTCGACTCGTTCAGCTTACAGAAATTAAGGGAAAAGTTATAAAATGATCTTTGAAAGATATTCCAGGTGTGAACGTGCATTTTTACAGATTACAAACTGAAGGGCTTGCGCTTGTACCCAGAAGGTCCAGATTCTCACCTATCAGTGGCAAGAACGCAAAAGAAAATTGCCATAGGACAACCAGAAGCAGTTGTTTGGAATGACACTACCATCTGGTGGCCAAGGAAAACGCGGTGTTCCAGGAGGGTGGAGTCCAACAGACTGCTAAGGCTTGTTTGAAAGCAGGCTGTAGATGCATAAGGATCTGTAAGTACTGGGCGGCACAGCAGCATGGATGACAGAAGTGAGAGGCTGCAAGAAAGTGACAACAGACAACGCAGCTCATCGCAGCAGTGACATCCATAGGAAACAGAAGCTGGAATGAACACAGTGATCGCTGATGTTGCGCATAAAGCTATAGAAAACCAAGTGTCACCAATCCTGCACAGAGCTGCTCACAGAAGCATGTCTGAAGCATAAGGAAAAAGGCATTTCAAAGCTGCAGGGGGATGTTTTGATACAGGCTGTGAAAGTACATGATTTTCAGATGCTCAGCACAATCACTTCTTAAGCCTTGAGTATTAATTCCTTCAATTACTACCTTTTAGAAGTGAGTCCTTGTCTCCTAAAGCTGCAGCTGCCACCTACAAAACAATCACTTTATTATGCTGATCCTCTATTCTAATATAGCATTGCTTAATTTCTTCCAAAATCTTGGATATCACTGATTTTTTGTTTCTCTACTACAGCTGTAGAGCACAGGAAGCCACTACTGCAAAAAGCAATTGCTTTTTCACAGAAGTGCTTCAGGACTTATCAAAGACTTCTTGCAGTTGTTATGTCTCCTGCCTTGCCTCATGTTTGCTGACGTCTAATCTTGTAGAAACAATAAAAGCCAAACATTAACCACTCTGCCATTCATTCCTTTCCCTTCTTTACATTATCACTGCTCAACTGTTGTGAAGATTTTTACCCCTATGGTTTAAAACATCCCCATTTCTCAAAGCCAAATGATCACCTCGGAAGGTGACCCCTCTAAATACTTTTCTATCCAAACCTCTTAAGATGAGATGTCTCAACAGTCCTACATTACATAAACAAGAGCTTGTCATGTGATACCCTACATGAGAAATGATCCTACATTTTGCAACTTTGACCTTTATGGTAGACTGACCTTCAACTAAAAGTAAGGGTTTGCTTTTGCTGCTTGGAAGCAATTTATCTGTGTACTGCTTACCTAAAGAACTACATTGTGCAGATGTTGGTCAACAGTGATTCCTATGAGGGGTGGTGAGAGTCCATCTTTGGCGCCACCTCGTGGTAAGAATAACGAATCATGAAAATACTCCACCTCTCCCTGGAGGTCATAGAATCATCTGAGTTGGAAGGAACCCTCGAAGGTCATCTAGCCCAACTCCCCTGCAATGAACAGCGGTATCTACAGTTAGATCAGGGTGCTCAGAGCCCGGTCCTGCCTGGCTATGAATGTCTCCAGGGTGGGAGCATCCACCACCTCCATGAGCAAACAGTTTCAGAGCCTCACCAATCTTATCGTAAAAACCCTTTCCCTTACATCCAATCTAAATCTCCCCTCTTTTAATTTGAAACCATTTCCCCTTGTCCTATGGTTTATGGGTTAGTAGCTTGTGGTAACAACCGTAATGGGAGGACAGTTTGACTAGATGATCTTGCAGGTCGTTTCCAACCTTGTGATTCTATGATTCTATCACAACAGATCCTGTTAGAGTCTTCCTTCTTCCTTACAGCCCCTCTTCATATACTGAAAGGTCACACTCAGGTCACCTCGCAGCCTTCTCTTCTCCAGGCTGCACAGCTCCAACTCTCTCTGCCTGTCCCCGTAGGTGTTCCATCCTTTGGATCATTTTTGTGGCCTTTCTCTGGACACAGAGAAGCTCCATGTCTCTCTCGTACTGAGGACTCCAGATCTGGATGCAGTACTCCAGGTGAGGCCTCATCAGTGCAGAGCAGAGGGGCAGGATCACCTCCCTTGCCCTGCCGGCCCCGCTTCTTTTGATGCAGCCCAGCATATAGTTGGCTTTCTGGGCCGTGATGGCACAGTACTGGCTCATTTCCAGCTGCCATCCACCAGTACACCCAGGTTGTTTCCAGCAGGGCTGTGCTCCATCCTTACATCCCCCAGCATGTACTGATACTAGGGGTTGCCTTGACCTAGATGCAGACCTTGTACGCTTGGGGTCATCTGCGAACTTGTTGTGGTCCATTTAAAGCACTTCTAATCTTTCCGCATTGCGGAAAGAGGCTGGACGTTAGGAAATACTACTTCTCTGAAAGAGTGGTCAGGCACTGGGATGGGCTGCCCAGGGAGGTGGTGGAGTCACCGACCCTGGAGGTATTCAAGTAATATTTGGAGGCTGCGTTGAGGGACATGGTTTAGTGAGAACTATTGGTGATAGGTGGATGGTTGGACTGGATGTAGGTCTTTTCCAACCTTGGTTATTCTGTGATTCTGTGAAAGGTCCTTGTAATTAAAAGCAAATTAAAAGCAAACAGCATCTGACATTTGGGCGTTCGATTGCCTTTGGGTTCCAAGAGATCACACTAAAACCTTAAGAATACCTCTGCTAGGTGCAAGAGCCCAGAAAAAGAAACTTCTGTGATTATTTTCTTCTCTTGTAAGGACATAAGGACTAAATCTGAAGCTGAAACAACAAAGTAAATGAGGCATTATTCACAGGAGCTCACCCAACACGCTCTGCGTAGAGCAGGAGCTGGCCTTGATCCCTATGGGTCCTTCCCAACCTGGGATACACTATGATTCCACGATTGTTCTCAGCCACAAGACACAAAAACACATCCTAAAGGAGGAAATCTCAACTTCTCCAGGCCACCTGAGCTCCTTCAGGGCCTCCCTGATAAAAAGATCTTACCAGCTTCTGCAGCATGAGGATAAAAGCTATTTTTAGCATTATTTCCATTGATAATTGCCCCCAGCCTCCTCCTGGCACCTTATGAGGGCCGTTCCCCCCCACAGGTAGCACAGAGGCGGTGGGCCCAACCTACACCTGCACCTCACAATGCGCGGCCCTCAGGGAAACACTTTTCAAAGCCTTCTCCCGGGCTCAGCCCTCAAACCCTGTCAGCTTTCCCTCACACAATCCCCCTCCGGCACCCCGTGGACGCCAACTCGCTGCTTTATTCCCTTTTTACGCGCTCCCGGGGGAGCTACGCCCGAAGTTGTGCAAGAGGGAGAGGCGGGCGTAGAGGCACGTAAAGCTCCGCCGCTGCCACCGCTGTCACCTCTGCGCCAAAGGGCAGGAAAGCGCCCAGCGCGCCCCCCCACCCAAAGCCGCGGAGCCGACTTCGCGCATGCGCAGCACCACCCGGGGCTGCGGCCGCCCCGCTGACAGGAGGGCGGGCGGCTGTGAGGGCTGGGGGGGGGTGTTCCTCCCCCCACTGCTCGGTGCGCGGTTATTCTCTGATTTATATACGGTTCCAAACCGGCTGCGAGAGGAATCGGCTCGTCTCTTCTTCCCTCGCGGGTGGCTCTCTCTTGAGGGGGGTGTTCTCCCTTCCTCCTCGCCTCAGAGAGGGCACCCCTCTTCCCCCGCAGACTGAAGAGAGAGACGTTCCTGAGGGGAGAGCGGTCCTCCTTCCCCCGCCGCCGTGGGGACGGGGATCCCTGTGCCCGCTCCCCTGTCAGGCTGAGCCAAGCTGAGGGCAAAGACCTCGCAGCTGCAAGCAGGTGGGGAAAGAAGCCGCCTCCTACCTTGTAAGGCCAAGTGTTGCTATTTTCCCTCCCTCTTTCTACCTTTCTCCCCACAGGCAGTGAGGCTGGACCGGAGCAAACTCCTCTTTCAAGTCACTCAGCGAGTGGGACTGTGGCCATGGCTGCGGGTGGTATCTGGACGTCGCTGGGGCTGATGGCGGCCGTCGTGGTGGCTGTGGGCCTGTGCCGGAGTTTGGCTCGCCGCCGCCTGCACACCCACCCACGCCTTTGCTCGTTCCTCCTGGAGCTGCTGAGCACCTTCCAGGTGTGTGCCTGCACCAATGAGCTCAGCCTGCTGGGCAACACAGAGCCCAGTCCGCACACTGCCCTCACCCTCACCTACGGCTTCACTGTCCTGCATGGCATGACGCTGCCCGGCAGCATGTGCAACCCCTGCGGCACCCTGCAGCCCCTGTGGGGTGGACTGACCTCAGTCCGGGTGGGGGGACTGAAGATTGGTGCACAGTTCGCTGCTGCGGTGTTGGCCAGGATCTTTATGCACTTTATCTGGAGGCTGGAGATGGCAGAACCCCATTTGGGAGCACTCACTCAGGGCTGCGGCAACCCCATGCAGACGACGGAGGTGCAGGCGTTCTGCATAGAGCTGCTGTTCTCTGTCGTTTTCCAGCTGACCATCCTGCAAGTGGAAAACATTAAGCCCAGCTACAGAGTCCACGCGGTTGCTCTCCTTATCACCATGCTGGTGTTTGCAGGTTAGTCCTTTTTTTGCTGTTATTGCAATCAAACACTTTAAAGAGAACTTAAAAATCACAGAATTGAAGGGGTTGAAGATCATCTAGTCCAACTCCCCTGTTAAAGCAGGAAATCAAGATGCAAATTCATTTTCTTCAATTAGAAAAAAAGAAGCATCATAGAAAAGGACTTCGGGGTTGTGGTGGGTGGCAACTGGAGATGAGCCTGCATTGTGTCCTCACAGCCTAGACAGCCAGCTGTGTCCTGGGCTGCATCCAAAGCAGTGTGGCCACAGGGTGAGGGAGTGGTCCTGCCCCTCTGGTCTGCACTGTGAGACCTCACCTGGAGTACTGTGTCTAGTTGTGGAGTCCTCAGTACAGGAGAGACATGGAGCTGTTGGAGTGCGTCCAGAGAAGGGCCACAAAAATGATCCAAGGGATGGAACACATCTCTCAGCCTGTCCTTGTAGGAGAGCTGGGGCTGTGTAGCCTGGAGAAGAGAAGGCTCTGAGGTGACCTGATAGCATCCTTCCAGTATTTGAAGGGGGACTGCAAGAAAGAAGGGGACAGACTCTTGAGCAGGGTTTGTGGTGATAAGGCAAAATGGTTTCAAACTAAAAGAGTGGAGATTTAGATTGGAGATTTAGATTGGATACGAGGAATCAGTTTTGTTATGATAAGGGTTGTGAAGTGCTGGCACAGGTTACCCAGAGAGGTGACGGGTGCCCCATTCTTGGAGACATTCAAAGTCAGGTTGGACGGCGCTCTGAGCTGTACGTGTCCCTCCTGATCGTTGCAGGGGAGCTGGACTAGATAACCTTTACTGATCCGTTCCAACTCAAACGGTTCTGTGATTCCATGACATGGTCCTACAAATGCTGAGTTCATCTGGAGTTTATATATAAAGTTTGGTTAGGTCCTATGGCACGGGTAAAGAATGAAATGAGTTGTGCATGCAAAACATCTAATCCACAAGCAGATAGTGCTCTGGGAAGCTCTTATTAAAATATCTCAGTGAAGGTTTGTTTCATAACCTGACATTATACAGCCTGAGGATTCCATGTATACCACATTGCTCAGGTTTTGAAGAGGCACTGCAGGACAGCACCAGTCTGCATCAGGGAAAGATGCTGAGCATGCAGGCCTGCAGAATAGAGGTTCTGCATTAAAATAATGCATAATTCATATCAGTGCAGTGGTTAACTGTTAAAAAATGTTGGAAGCAGGAATGGTTACTTGCAGAATGTGTGCACAGTTCAAAGTACTTTGAAACTACATGCAAAAAAAAAGTGTGTTGCCTGTAGTATCATAGCACCTGCAAATCTCATGTCCCTGCAGTGCCCTCTGTGTCTCTGTCCTTACTTTTGCCTCTGTGTCACCTTCCAGAGCTGGGATTGTCCCTTGCGCTGTGGGTCAGGAGAAGGAACTCCTGAGGAGTCAGTGGGATTCTTTGTGTTCTCCCCAGTGAGATGCCAGAATTCTGTCACTGGTCCCTTGGGTCTGCGTTACAGGGAGATTCTGGGAAGGAGATGCTGTGCTTTGGGGCATGGGGAAGGTGAGACAGAGGTGGTTGTGGATTTCCTCACACTGGCTTTGGCTACAGCCTCCACAGAGGAAGTCATAGAATCACAGAAATCATTGGGTTGGAGGAGACCTTAAAGCCCACCCAGTTCCATCCCCTGCCATGGGCTGGTTGCCCCCTACCAGCTCAGGTGCCCAGGGCCCCATCCAGCCTGGCCTTGGGCACCTCCAGGGCTGGGGCACCCACAGCTTTCTTGGCAGCAGTGCCAGGGCCTCACTGCCCTCTGAGTAAAGAATTTCCACCTTACGTCTAACCTAAATTTCCCCACTTTTTGCTTAAAGCCATTCCTCCTTCTCCTGCCACTATCAGACCATGTAAAAAATCATTGCACCTCCTGCTTATAAGCGCCATTCTAGTACCGGAGGGCTGCAATAAAGCCTCTCTAGCCTTCTCTTCTGCAAGCTGAACCCTGTCTGCTCTCTCAGTCTTTCTTCACAGTTCAGGTGCTCCAGCCCTTTGAGCATCTTCATGGCCCTCCTCTGGTCCCGCTCCAGCAGCCCCACATCCCTCCAGCAGTGGCCTCCCAGGCCTGGGCACAGTGCTGCAGATGGGGCTTCGTGAGGGCAAAGCAGAGGGGGACAGTTCCTCCCTGCCCACTGCCACCCCTCTGTTGATGCAGCCCAGGGGACTGATGGCTGTTAGGCTGCAGTCGCACACTGCTGGCTGGTGTCCATCCAGCAGGGCTTCCAACTCACCTAGGAAATGAGCCATCTATGAGAGGAGATCACTGCCTTATCTGTAGATGTCTGCAGTGTTACTGACTAATTGGCCCAAAGGTTGAACTAATACATTAAGATGAATAGCACAGTGGAATTTTCAGATGTATTCATGGGGAAAAAAAAGAAGCCTTACTCATTATGCTGAGCCCAAGTTAGCTAATATCTGAAAGATTAAAACCCCTTGGAGAATTTCATTAATTAGCAACTTGAACTACTTTCTAAAATTAATGTTTGATTGTAGAAGTGAAGTGTAACTGTGTTAGCACACTAAGAACATTCCTGAATGTAGGTGGAAGTGTAGCCAGGGATTGTGCTACCTCTTCTCCAGGCATTGGAAGCTGGATTCCTCATTCTTAACATTCCTTTGCTGCTGAGCAAATATTCTTGTAAAATAATACGTGCCACACAGCTTTCTCTTAGCTCATACAAAGATTTCATGCCCAGTGCTCTGGGCCAGGCTGGCTTCCTCTCTGTTTCTTGCAGGAGAAGGCTGATGATCCAGTGCAGTTATAGAATCATAGAATGGCCTGGGTTGAAAAGGACCACAGTGATCATCCAGTTCCAGCCCCCTGCTATGTGCAGGGTCGCCAACCAGCAGACCAGGCTGCCCAGAGCCACATCCAGCCTGGCCTTGAATGCCTGCAGGGATGGGGCATCCACAGCCTCCTTGGGCAACCTGTTCCAGTGCGTCACCACCCTCTGGGTGAAAAACTTCCTCCTAATATCCAACCTAAACCTCCCTTGTCTCAGTTTAAGGCCATTCTCCCTTGTCCTATCACTATTCACCCTCGTAAGCAGCCATTCCCCCTCCTGTTTATATGCTCCTGGTCCATCTGCAGAGATTTATTTCTAGGAAATAGCAGATCTGCTGTGCCCTGGATGTTTTCCTTCCCACTGTTTGTAAATCTACACTGAAGGCTGCTGTGAAGAAAAAAGTTCTTACTCGTTCATTGCTCCAGGCTTCCCAGGGTTTGTGTTCTTTGCCATGTGCTCAGGTTCAAGGGGGAACTGACAGGTGGCATCCTCCCCCTGCAGCTATCCTGAGTGCTATGCTCTCCTGAACTGTGATTTGAAGCCTCTTAAAGCAATGGGAGGCATAAGCCCCAGTGTTCCTACTGCTGAGGTATTGCAGGCAGTGTGGGAGTCCACTAATGTATTTCTATGATGGAGTGAGAGGCTTGCACTGTAGCAGACCTTTTCAGTGGAAGGTTAGGCAGGTACACTTAGGGCTCCTTACAGGTTCTCAGACCTTTCTTCCTCCCCCCTGCTCACATACATACACATAGATTCCCCTGGGCACACCCTGCTCTCCTGCACTTTAGAAAGCCACTGATGGCACACCAAGCAGTAGCAGCAGCAATAGCACCTGGGAGACATGCACAACCTGCACGGTGCACTCGGTGTCAGCGTGCATCTTTGCGTGGCCCCAGCCACCACCTGTCCACCTCTCCTCTCTCCTGCATGATGTGCTAAGTGGGCCATGCTTCATTACAGCTCGCAGGTGCTGCTTTTTCCCTTTTCCAGGTTAGAAATAGCATACCATCTCTGTATATTTCTGTGCCCAGTATGGGGCTTCATGCTTTGCATTAAGTGTTGCCACCATGGGATGATACTTTCACACCAGTTCTGCTAAGGTAATATTTCCTTTCCCCAGTTGGAGGAGCAGTGCTGTGAATGAATGAGCACCTTGTAAATGAGGCCTGCAGCAGGCCAGCCTTTGGTACCCACGCCTTGAAGGACAGGTGCTTAACTTAGCTGGGCTGGATCATTCTTAGGCAATCTGTGCCTCTCCATTAGCTGTTCATAAAGAAGTGGAGTGCTTCTGTAAGAGGAACAGCGCAGCACCAAAGGGCTGAGCAGCCAGCACTGATTGAAGCAGCCTGGTCCCAACACCATTTTCCCTGCAAAAAACATCAGTTAGTTTAGAATATTGTATGAATGATGATTCTCCAAGGCTTCAGTTGGAAAGATGCAGTGGTTTAGCTGGGAACTCTGAAAGGTGAATTAAACTTAGGAAAAAACCTCCATGCTCGTGGTGTCTTTTTACACTGGTTGTGCCCTGAGGACGTGCACACTGCTGTAGGCATGGATCAGAAACGTTACAGAATGCATCTCCTACATATTGTATCACATTTCCATGCGTGATTTATCTTCTACTGCGTGTCTAAAAGCTGTGTGGATGACTGCTGTCTAAACAGGGGCTGTAAGTCAGCTTTGGTTTGGATGAAGTGTTGAAGTATAGCCATATTTCTATGTCTTATACCCATCTAAACTGACACACATGAAGGGCTCCAAAACATGAAAATGGCTTTTTTTTCCACGAGGGACTGAGTTAAATTGGTGGAAATAAATAAGTGTTTGTGTGTCACTGGTACACATGTAAGTTACTTAAGCATATCATGCAACTTAATCCAACAAATAACATCAGATTCTATGTGAGTGTTTTGAAAACTACCAGCTCTCCCTTTAGATTTCTACTCTCAGTTCAAAACATTTGGCTTGTTTTCTGTTCTTTTTTACATTTTGCCTTACACTGACTTAGTTTTCAACATAGTGCATATCAGAGCAAAACAAACCCTCTGCTGCTGCAAATAGGGAAGGTTTGGTTTTTTTACTAAATAGGAGAAAGAGAAGATGATGCCTTTGAATATTAAGGAATGACTCAGAAGCTAAGGATGCAGGCCGTACACAGATTGGTAAAGGACATAGAATCATAGAATGGCCTGGGTTGAAAAGGACCACAATGATCATCCAGTTCCAACCCCCTGCTATGTGCAGGGTCGCCAGCCACCAGACCAGGCTGCCCAGAGCCACATCCAGCCTGGCCTTGAATGCCTGCAGGGATGGGGCATCCACAGCCTCCTTGGGCAACCTGTTCCAGTGCGTCACCACCCTCTGGGTGAAAAACTTCCTCCTAATATCTAACCTAACATCTGGGTATTTACTTGGAGAAAATATTTCATTAGTGGAAGACAAACCCCCTCCCTTTTGAGTTCTTTTCTTAATTTACAGGCAGTATTACAATGAAGACAGAATGGTCTGAAATTGCTGAGGTGCATCTGCATCTCACGTCCTGAGGTTCAAGTAACACGCATGACATTTTCAAGTGACAAATGTTCAAGTGACGTTTTTAGTTCTAGATTTCTTCCTAAAACCTTTCTGAACTGTAATAATGGCCAAGGAAATACTGGGGAGTGCATGGAGGGAGAAGTACAGAAGGGAATGACAAAGACCTGAGTGAAGCTTTCCTGACAAATGAGGATTACAGCGACACAGTGTCTGTACAGAGAGCAGTGCCAAAGCTCATGCTGGTTAATTGGCCTAGGACAATCAAGAATAGGCTTAAAGAAACTAAATAGATACTGTGATGTACTACTGTGTAGGATGAGATTGATAAGAGATATGGGGCAGTTAGTAAGTAAAGTTGAGGCAACTTCATTTACATCTGAAGACAGAGGGAAGGAAAGATTGCTTCGCTTCCTGCATCAGTTAAACATGTACAGTAAAAAGCTGCAGAAGAGCTCTGTATGGGAACTGTTGAATCACGGCCTGAACCTCTGATTGACCACCTGAGGCAAGCACTGAGTCAGCCGTGGGAGCACAGGTGAAGGCAATTCACCTGTATGCCCGGAAGGGGTGGAGCCAGGCTCCACCTCTCCTAGACCCCATTTAAGGGCTGACTTCCACTAAGGAAGGATCTCTTCCTAGAGATTGCTCCTTCTGGAGTCTTGTGAGCCTACAACACTGGTGAGCACCTTTTCTCTCTATTTAACTATTCTCAGTAGCCTGACTTCTCTGTGTACCGGTTAACCTTACAAGCTCATCTGCTCAAAGGGTTTCTGCTAATGTATTTGATTGCAGGGTATGCGTTTCTTGTAGTATTGTGCACACGTGTTTCAGTATTTCATTTAGAATGAATATCAAGAAAGGTTTAGGAGTTTGTGGTAGCAGTGGTCATGGGAGGACGGTTGGACTAGATGACCTTGCAGGTCGTTTCCAACCTTGTGATTCTATGATTGTTTGACTTCATGTTGTTCCTGTTTTGTTTCAGGTGGAAATCTTACAGGAGCAATATTTAACCCAGCGTTGGCTTTTTCATTACATCCACATTGTTTCTATGACAGATTTCTTACTTATTCACTAGTATATTGGATAGCACCGTGCTTAGGTAAGTTCTTAATGCTTCATGTATTTAAGAAAGTGTTACTGAGTTCGTGGTTGAAAAGAGTATGAAAAAGGAGAAGAGGCAACCTGAAAGTAATTCTTAGCCTGATAAAGCTCAAGAGAGACAAATTGTTTAGCATTCAGCTTCTGTCTTACTTTGTATACAAGAACATGAGGATGATTCAATTAAAGATAAATCATATTAGGGCGATATGCTATCTCAGTTATTATCATCCAGTGACAGATCTTTTCCATTTCCATCATGTCAAAGCTTTACATTTCCCATTTTATGTTTTTCCCCCAGTCACTGTTAGAAACAATCTCTTCTTAGTTTAAGAAGAAGGGATACCCATGAGGAACTGGAGCTTTGCTAACTTACATTCAGATTCTGGTGCAGATGAAAATGTTTCATGCTGTTGATTGTTTACAGTTTCTCCCTCCAAATCTTGAGCTTTCTGTTTAGAGAGTATATAAAGAGGCACTCAGCTAATCCCAGATCCTTTTGTGACTGTTAATCCTATTAGAAGGGGCCACTGTGGTACTGAAAGCAAGGTGAGTAGTAAAACATGGACAGAAAAGGTCGCAAAAGGCTTCAGTTGTAACAAATAACATGCACAAAGAAGGAAGAAAAGTTATTTTGAGGTAACTTTCAAAAATGGAGGAAGAATATTTTAATTGAGTCTTAACTAAAATGCAGTTTTAAGTTTTTAAAACACATTTAAACATTTTAAAACACATCCAAACAGGATAGCTAGCTGCACAACAGAGTAAGCTTGACAACAGTTCTAGTTAATGTAGCTAGTGGAACGTCCTAGGCAAAGCTGATGAGCATCACCTGGTTCCTAGCAGAAGATTCATGAGCAGCAGCTCAGCAGCAGCATACAGAGAACACATACAGAAAATGTCAGATGCTGTCTCTAGTAATCAAGGGAAGGAACTCCAGACCAAGTAGCTGCCAGACCAAGTAGTGAATCCTGGGGACAAAGCACTTGCTGTGCAGTGTCACTGCTGCAGTAGGAGAGTTTGGTACAGATGTCAGGCCTGCGGGTCATCTAAAGAGCACAGTAGTCTCTCAGCAATATCATATCATAGAATCATAGAATGGCCTGGGTTGAAAAGGACCATAACGATCATCTAGTTTCAACCTCCCTGCTGTGTGCAGGGTCACCAACTACCAGACCAGCTATAAGACATGGATATTCATGGGTACATAGACCTTATTTTACAAATAAGAATATTAAGGTGCCTGAGGTGGAAGCGTGGAGATCTGTTTCAAAACTAAATTAATACTTGAGTGCAAATCTGCAATCCAGCATGAAATGTTAGGTGTGAGGCATTTCAGCTAACTTGAAATGACATTTTACTGACACTTATTGAAAATAAGAAAATAATATAAATAATTCTTCCAGAACTGGGCCAAATGGTGAGGTGTCGAGGAAGGTACCTGTTATAATACCTGTTAATAAGAAAATTCTTATTAAAAGAATCTCTAAAACAAATTGTAAGAGAAGATGATGATGAGGGAAGGGATATTTTATATGTCGTTGCAAGGACTGCTTTCCGAATCATAGAATCACTCAGGTTGGAAAAGACCTTAAAGATCATCCAGTCCAACCACAACCTAACCATCCTACCCTAACTCTAACAACCCTCTGCTAAATCATGTCCCTGAGCACCACATCCAAATGGTTTTAAACACATCCTGGGATGGTGACTCAAGCACCTCCCTGGGGAGCCTATTCCAGTGCTTAACCACCCTTTCTGTAAAGAAGTGTTTCCTAATATCCAACCTAAAGCTCCCCTGGTTCAACTTGAGGCCATTTCCCCTCATCCTGTCACCTGTGAGAAGAGACCAACCCCACTCTTGCTGCAATCACCTTTCAGGTATTGGAAGAGAGCAATAAGGTCTCCCCTCAGCCTTCTTTTCCCCACACTAAACAGCCCCAGTTCCTTCAGTTGTTCCTTGTAGGCCATATTCTCCAAGCCATTCACAAGCCTTGCTGCCATTCTTTGGACCTGCTCCAGCACCTCCATGTCCTTTCTGCACTGAGGTGCCCAAAACTGAACACAGTACTTGAGATGGGGCCTCTCCAGTGCCAGGTACAGGGGCAGGATGACTTCCCTAGCCCTGCTCACCACACCATTCCTGATACAAGCCAGGATGCCATTGACCTTCTTGGCCACCTGGGCACGCTGCTGGCTCATATTCAGCTGACCATCCATCAGTACACCAAGGTCCCTTTCCAGAATCCACGTGTCTGTGGATAATCCCAGACTGCCTAGACACCCACGGAGTCATTGCTATATGCTCATTTGAGGTCTCACTTTTCCCAGTATCAGCATCTTAGATGGTTAAATTATTTTGTTGTTTAGGATGTTCTGTTAGGAGGCTGTTTTTGTGATGTGCCTCAATAATCAGTATGTGCAGAAACAGAGTAGTATGCCATGAAACTTCCAACTGCCTGTGCAAAGTGTAGTACGATCTCATTTATGAGCATAGCAAATACCACGATGACCAGGAGAGAGAGACCATTCATCATATAATGGATACCCATCAAGCCAGCTCTGAACTGCCATTTTAAAGCAATTTTCATAGAAGGTAGACTTGGAACAAGAGGAAGGTTATCACCTGCACAAGAAGAGGAGCAAATTGAAGTTTTCTAGTAGGATAAGCACATCAACTGGTGTCATAAGAGTCTGTTGTGAGTATTATCTTGGAACTGTCATTAAGAACTCATTTTTCAAAGCATTTTCACTGAAGTTTCAGTGAAGGTGGCTCTTCAGTAGCATTAAAGCAGCTCACAATTGTAGTGAATACAGATGTCAGCAGATATTTGCAACTTGAATAGGTACCATGAATGTAAAAGTTCTGGTGGAACAAAGACAGTTGCTGTTTCACTGCCAATGGGATTCATGCCAGTTGTCCAGGCATGACTGCACCATTAGTGATGACTGTGACTGAGTTAATGCTTCTCTTTCAGTACCAGGGGGATGGCAGGAAGAGTTGGTGACAAGATATTGGACATGAGAGCAATGAAATAGGGCTCTCTACCCTGCTAAATTTCTAACACTGTAAGAGAAATGGTCACCGATCCTCATTTGGATCGGTTTTACCTGAAAGATTACAGCTGTTCTTTAAAAGAAAATGATTTCTTCAACATCAGATCAGAAAATAAATGCCACAGAAGTCACTCTGGAGTAGATGTAAATGGAGGGGGTAAGCAAGGGTACAGGTAAAACTTTCACCTTTCTGCTCGGGGAAGAGGATATTTGAGTTTCCATCAGGTTCAGGACACTTAAACATGCAGTTTAAGTGAGGAAACAAGAACTTCAAGTCCATTTGCAGTGACACATTGAGCACCTCAGGGACTTCGAAGACTTGGTGGGGTAGCATGCACAGCTGGAGCACGTTTCATTGTGTTCCAGAAAACGTTTAGATGTTGTTGTACTAAGGGATGTGGTTTAGTGGGGAAATATTGGTGGCAGGGGGACAGCTGGACTGGATGATCTTGGTGGTCTGTTCCAACCTTGGTAATTCTGTGATTCATGGGCAGGGAAAGGAAAGAGGGAGCTGTGCTCTATGCTAACAAGTTCCTTGATCATGGGCGAAGAATTCCAGTGCAAAGACCAGGGATGTGCCTGTCTGCGAGCTGCTGGATCTAGATTGGAGGGGAAGTAATATTGGGGTGTTTTGGTGGAGGACTCTTGTAGACCATCTGGACAAGTAATAGGTAGCAAAGGAGGCTTTCAGCAAATGAGTAGAAGTCGTCTCCTCCCTGATTCCTGTATGTCCAGGAGCTTTCAGCTATGGAGGCATCACCTGAGAGAGCAAAACTCATGCATTTGAGTGAGTGCAATCTAGGAGGTGCCTAGAAAACTCATTTGAAGTCTAATTCAGAAACACATGGGTCAATGGGTGATTTTGCTCACAAACTGGGAAGAGCTGGTGGTGAATGTGGCTGTGTGGGCTGAAGTCCTTACAGGAGTTCAGGGTTCAGAAGACTGCAAAGGTAAACAGCAGAGTGGTTTGGACTTCAGAACCAAATTGTGCTTAGGGAATTGCTAGGTAGAATTCCCTGGGAAGCTGCCACAAAGGGAGAAGTGTTCCATGAAAAGCTTTTCTTTCCAAAAAGCTTACTGAGAGCTTAGTAACATTCAGGCATGTAGAAACAATCCATCACACAGCCTGAACATTGTGACAGAAAGCCTTTCCCTGTTGACAAGAAGCCTCCCCATGAGCAAAAGAGAGCAGATAAGGCATAGAAACAGGGATAGGCAGCAAAAGCAGCATACACAAGCTTTGCACAGGCACTTTGGAACAGAGTCAGGAAGGTCAAAGCTCAACTGAAATATGACTTCGCTGGAACTAAGACACAGCACAGATTTATTAAGGGCACAATTGTTTATCTGCAAGTAAGACAAACTGCATGATTTGGAGAAGTGGGATATTGCTGTCTCCCTCTGTTCAAATCTAGAATGTGTCTGAGCTGAAATCCCCTAATTCAAAAGAGATGCCATGGAAGACTACCAAAATAGTGAAGGGCCTGGAGTTCCTGGTCACCAAGGGGATGCTGAGGGAACTGGTCTTACTTAGTCTGACAAAGATGAGGTGAAGAGCTGATTAATAGCAGTCAACAGTTGTTTGAAGAGTAGTCACAAAGATGACAGATGCTGTGGGTTAGGAATACTCTCCTCCAGAATCATTTCTGAATCATAACATCCAGATTTTTTCAAGAGAAATAGAAAGTAATCAGTCTACTCTTCTGTGTCTAGGTGCCTTTCTTATGAAGAACTTAGAATCTCACTTCTACCAGCTTTCAGCTTCAGAATAAACCCTACATTGTGACCTTAAAGAACAAGCCAATCAACTCGCCTTATTCTGTGTCCACTTGTAGTGCCCATAACCTCAGCCTTAACCTATCTGCTGAGATTGGGGCATGTGTATATTTGTATTATTTGTATATCCTTGTATATCCTTCTTGATCTGGAAGGGGGTCGTGCACACTTTGACTTCACTTGGTCAAACTGTTCCATCTTTGGTTTATTACCCCAAGAAGCGCTGCACTGTCAGCTCCTAAGGGTCGCTGGTGTGGCTGATTGAAGCTTTCTTTGCAAACAAGTTTGTGTTGGCAGAAACTGTTGACTGTCTTTAGCCCTTTCAGCTGAGAATTCCATTCTGCAGCAACCCTTATTTTATGTTGGATGCTCAGTGGATACTTCAACATAATGCTTATTTTCAACAGCAGTTAAAAACAACTGTGAAGAACTACGTCATCCTCAAAATACATTTAAATAAATGCTGGTTTTGTATTTTATCTTTTCAGGTACAATACTTGTGGCTTTTGTATGGAAATCCTTTCTTGGACACCAGAAGACACTAAAATCTGAATTATAGTAGGACTACATTAAAAGAAGTATTTTCAAACAAGTTCACTTGCAGCCACCTCCAGATGAAACGAGGCTTTCAGAAAGAGTTGACATCGACTTCCACACCTCTTTTCAATTGTATTTTCAGATTTCATGTATTGAAATTCCACTTACAGCTCTGTATTCAAAAACTTCCTTTGTATCACTAGATCAGAGAATACCTACCAGCATTTTCAGTTAAGCTATATGAATGCGAAAGACTGTTAGAACACTGAAACTTTGTCACTTTAGCCATAAGTGCCATTTGCTGACCTGAATTACAGTGGCATATAAAACCTAAGTTTAGATAAATACCAGACCTCTCGGGGTTTGATTTGGTTGGATTTCTTCCTGTAGACAGCAGCTGCAGAAGCAAAACTGAAGATTCCCCTCTATAGTGACCTCAGCAATCTCTTACATGCCATGTACAAACCTCCGAGAGGAAGAAAGGCTGACTTGTTTTCTGATCCCTTGAAGAACTGCCACAGCTCTATTCTAGAGGTGACCTACAGCAAAAGTACAAACCTGTAGGACCAGCAGTGTTTTAATAGTGAAGTGCAGGTAAGTAACCCTTCTCTTCCTTTCAGGAAGGTTCTGCTCCACCCTGTCTCACTGCAGTCTATTGAATGTTTACCTTGATTGGGAAGAGCAATAATAAAGCAGCAAGTTCTGTAGTCATATACAGCTAAAAGCACGTTTCAAGTAAAAAAAAATTACTTTATCCCAGATTGTCTTTTGCACACAAAGAAACAGATACAGTGTGTAGGGATGGATCACATGGAATTTGATGCATCCTTGATGTTGTGCAGCCCTGAGCAGATGTTCTTCTTGAAATAAGTGCATTTGCAATATAGTAAGATAATAAATAAAAGAGCTAAAACCAGGAAATCTAAATACTGAACTGGCACAAACACATCCTTTGTAGCTGAAGAGCACCAGTAGTACCAGCCTTCAAGCTCTGTTCCAGTGTGAAGCTTCTTCTGGATGCTTCATTTCTGTAGTTTTGAGAGGCAAGATGGCCACCAAGTTGTACAGAGATTCCAGTTCTAGGCCCCTCTGCTATCTTTCTGTTCATATTAGGCATTTTTTTTTTCAGGCTTTGAATATGGTGGACAAAAGGGAACAGAAAGAAGCAGATGAGGTTTTTGCACTGCAATGTGAACCAGGTCTTGAGCAGCTACTGCTGTCAGGTATCTTTTTTTTTGCAAGAGTTTGAGAAGTAGTTTCATTTCATGCTTCTTGCAATAATGTTTTTTCCTTATTTTAATTTTCCAGGGTTCATTTAGATGATATAACAAAATTAAATCAACTATTTTGACATGGATTTCTTATAACATTATGAGTCTTAATCCATACTTCACATGTTTTGTTGGTTTCTCCACCCAGTTTTAAGCCCAGTTTGTAGCTTCATTTCTTAAGGAAATGAGCCTTACATCATGAATTCATCTGCATGTCTCCTTTGAGCCCATAAGGCCCATAGGATAAAGGTCTCAGGAGTAAACCTCAAAGAGTATAAAAGTTAAGTGAGCAGGAAAAAGAGAAAGCAGTGATACAGACTTAGAGGAAGCCAAATTCTTTCAGCTTAGAGTCCCTGCTTCCACATCATTTTTGAAGGAGTGCAGAGTCCATAAAGCCAAGATGACAGATCTGTACACCTGTATTGTTTTGGCATAGTATATAGTTTAAAAGAACTTAAATTTTGTATAGATCTGGACAGTTAACAAGTAGTTGCTCTGTTTATAGCCACTGGATTATTTTAAGTCACATATATAAGTCATGTATGTCTACACTTCTGTATATGAAGGTGCTAGTAAGGCAGTCTGATTAAGAGAACCCAGGTAAGGCCTACATGTACCTTATGTTACCTTTTTACCTCAACCACAACAATTGTTGGACTTGATGATCTTTAAGGTCTTTCCCAACCTGTGCAATTGTGTTCTATGATTTAATTCCAGAGCTGAGCTGATGTTGGTCTCTGTCTCAGTCAGCAGGTTTTCTTCTCTGATAGTCAGACAGCTGCTTGGCCTTATTGCTCCAGTGCACTTAGCTCATCTTTGGGAGGCTCAGCGAAGAACAAAATATTAAGTGTTAACTGCACAGAACTTTCATTTCCTTTTCAGGTCAGAGTAAAACAGTAGGAAGTGGTAGATAGTATTTCTGCTGCTCCTGTCGATCCCATGCACTGTTGTAACCCAAAGTACAGGTTGCGTGTAACAGTGCTGATGACTTTAGAGCTCTGTCAGTCCACGCTGGCTCTGTGACTGTTTACTTTACCGTCAGCCAACATGTCTTATTTGGACTGTGCAGCCTGGAGTGCTGAACTGCTCACTGCCATGAGTTCAGTGCTTCCTTCCTTCAGTGCTAGAACGCACTACAAAGAATTAAAGTCTCCAGACTCCAGTCTCCTCCACATTAAAAGCAGGAGTAACTGCAGAAGACTCATAGAATGGCCCGGGTTGGAAGGGACCTCGAGGATCATGAAGCTCCAACCCCCCTGCCACAGGCAGGGCCACCAACCTCCACATCTAATACTAGACCAGGCTGCCCAGGGCCCCATCCAACCTGGCCTTGAACACCTCCAGGGATGGACAGGGCATCCACAGCCTCTCTGGGCAGCTGTTCCAGCACCTCACCACTCTCATAGTAAAGAACTTTTCCCTGATATCCAACCTAAATCTTCCCTCCTTCAACTTCAAACCATTTCCCCTTGTCCTGACTATGTTTATAAACAGAAATGTGCCAACATCCACATTATACCAGTCCACACGCAGGCTCTGCAATGTAGGAATGTAAGAATATTCATAATTCCAAGGATTAGCTTACAGATTTTGTGCATAATATTTACTGTGCTCTGAATTTCAAAGCTGACTACAGAGTTTTGTGAAGAATGTCTTGTTGCATAACATGCTAAATACTTGTTAGCCAGCAACGTTAAGAGTTCACTACACTTTTCAATCATCACAAATTGAAGTAGTCAGCAAATATTCACCAGAGCAGTTGTCATTTTCACATACCTTGAACCCAAACCCAACGTACCAGGCAGGCCAGGGCCGCTCAGTGACACTCCAAGACCACAGGACAGGGAAGGAAAACTCTTCATATACCAACTTCATTATATTGAAAAAAAACTTTTCAAGTCAGTCAGCTTCAAATCAAAGTGGACAACGTTTAGTATCAAACTTCCATTTGAGTATCAGAGAAAATAAAGTAATAAATTTGGTGCCATTGCCCCAGCACAAAAACATCACCGAGCAGAGAGAAGTGAATCGGCAGAAGCAGAACGAAGCTCTCAGCACTGTGCAGATTATTGGCCCTTATGTTCTCACATGTGGGTAAATACTGGAAATGGCTTCACTGCTCTTTATTATTATTTTAGAGAGTGCTAACGAGTCAATGGATGCTGATGTCAGAGTTGCCAGAAGCTTGCTGAAGTAAAGGACTGAGAACAGCAACGCAGAGTTGACTGTGAGATACAAAAATCTTGTTTATTTAACAATGTTGTTAACATTTAATACAAAGACAAAACAGTTCTCATTCGAAGGACTCGAGAGATTTCATTCCATCTCCATTCTACTACTCAGACTTTGCTCCCAGAGAATTCAGAGGGACAGCAGTGAACCAATTACTCGAGGGGCATTACCTTTAGCTTTGCTTTCAATTCATGGCTGACCTTATTCTATTCCACTTAATGAAGAAAGGTACAAAAATATGGAAAATTCCAGGACAAACTACAATTCTGTTCTACTTACACTCTTCTTTCTGAAGCCCCAGGATTCCTACAAAGGCTTCTTCAAAATGTCCCCTGTTTAGCCCCATTCAAGTGTTAGATGGGAGAGAATTCATTTGTTTTGCTTTTTTTTTAAATAACCCCATAGTGGTCACAAATGTCAAACCCTTTTTAAACATATATAAAAGCATTTATAGACCTCGATGTCTGAGCTTGAGTCATTAAAGATTAACTGCCAACAGTCACTGCAACGCCTTCAGTTTTACAGCTTATTCTGGAAGTGCCACAAGAAGAATCTGAAAGATACAAGACACCAAAGTTTACATAATTGGCATTAAAATAAGAGATGAGTAATCTTTACAGTAGAGCAGCAGCTATCTATTGGTCACAGCCACAGAGGACAGCACTTCACATCAAATGCATTAATTTTTGGAAGGGCTGGGCATCATCTTCGCCTTTGACAGCAGTTCTAAACTCAGGTCAGCTCAGGACAGCGAGCACTTGGGGTCAGCTGCTGTGTGCTGTGCCTGGGAAGACCCCTCACAGCACACAGACACCACTTGGCTCAGAAGAGCGGCAGCCTCGTGATGCGACAGACAAAACACCTCTTGTCACATGAACACTGCCCATGGCTCGCATCAGCAAGTCTTCCAGGAGCTTTTGCAGGCAACTGCCACATCTCATTTGGGGAACGAGCAGCGACGTGCACCAGGAGCATCCCAGAAGGACACTGCTCTCTAAAGGATCACCAGCAGGATGTTCTTGCCAATTGTTTGTGCAGTTTAGGAAGCTAAAAGGACCGAGCTGCTCCACAGATTACCAAGAGTAACAGCAGACTCTTTGTTCATGTTTTCAGGAGGTAGAACCGAGCAGCCTTCATGCTCAGGCTTGTTAGGATGATGAGCACAGGCCTGGAGCTGTTCCTACGTCACACCTTCTGTTAGTTCTTGCTGCAGTACAGCCTACAGTTTTGAGCTTCCTTAAATTACACTGACACAGTGAGGTGGGTGGTTGCATTTAAAAGGCTCTCCAGCTCCTGAGCTGCTGCCTCGGTGTAACACCTGGCACAGCACACGCAGATCCCCTGATCCATCCTGATGGGGATCAGCTCCATCCTGAGGTCAGCAGCAGCTTAGCAGCAAGCCAAAGAACTTCCTACCCATCCCGCTCTGGTAGCACTGACCTCCTGCAGCCAGCCACCACCCAGGGTAAGCAGCAGGGAGAATCCCACTGCCCACAGCTACTTGAGACAGTGCATTGTGTGCTTTGCTAGAAGACCAATCCACACCACTTCCACCTGCACTGTCAGGCTCCTTAGGGATTTGCTCCCAGCCAGAATCCTGAATCTGCTTAACTTTAAACCAGCACAACAAGCACTTGGATCTGAATTTAAAACAGATGGGTATTTTTATTTTTAGCTTGAAAAACCATGGGCAGAAATCATCTTGGAGACAGCCATCGGAGCCAGGCTTTCCATTCAGAATCTAAGAGTCACAACAACCACAGCTGAAGAGTTTCCTTAATTTCATAAGGCGTGCTTTATCAAATAAGGTAGCTGCTCAGAGGTAGGGCAACCAGAACCTAGACTTCATTTGGAAGAGCTCCTACACCAAAGAATAAATACTAAATGAGGACCAACGGCAGGGCCTGAGATAAGTGGGTACTCAGAGCCTTCCAGAACCTCAGGAGTCCAGCAACAAATTAAAGTAAGGAACGCAGGAGGGCAGCAGATGCACAGAGTCTCTCCACAACAGCCTTTTTCAGAGCTGCAGCCTCTTCCTCGGTGCCACTATAATCTCCAACTACTTCTGACCCATTTTCACTGACTTTTTTCAGCTTTCTTCCTATTTGTGCCCTTTCCTCCTCTGCCCCATTCCTCTTTCCCCCAGCTTTTCGCTGTCTGCCCCACAGTGCTTTCTCTGGCATTTCAAGTGGGACAGTTCAGAGGTGGGACAGTGCAGCACTGCTGAAGCAGGGGAAGGATCCCAGCCCCCCCTCTGGGCCTTGCAGCTCTCCACATAAGCTGCTTTTCTTCTCCCACCCAGCGCTAGCCAGGAAACAGACACTCTGTAATGCCACAAGAGGAGTGAAGTGGTACAAGTGCTGGTAGGCAAGAGGGCACACCGACATAGCCACCTAAATAGGGTGCTGAATCTCCATAGTGCACTTTTGACCACAGTCCCATCCAGGGTGCTGGGTAGCTTTATCAGGAACAGTTCCTGCTCCACTTACTGTGAAAGAAGAGATGGACTTGTGGTGCTATGGAACATTCTGGCCCCTTGGAAGCCCTGGGAAATCTCCTACACTAAGGGTGAAATGATAGATACTGAGGACAGTAACTTCCCAGTACTGCCTCCAGAATTCATATATCAGCAACCAAAAACATTCAGGATGAGACAAATTTTAACCTACTAAAGAGCTGACCCACCTTCCAGACACGCATGCCCACACAGGGGGATGGTTTATACAGGCAGTTTTGGACACCTATGTGACAGATCACTGAGCATCTTCCCATACCTGCAACCACTACAGCGACCTTCTCCTTCTCTAAGTCACCACCCCTCTGAGATCACAAGGCATTTCCTGCAGATCTGCAATCACTTGCATTACACAAATTAGAGATGGAATGCTCTGCAAGACTGAAAAGCTTTGCTGTCAGAAGACAGAATGACTTACAGCAGCATACATCCTCCTCAGTGATCAACTTCTGCATCTTCAAACTGCCCTGCAACTGTTGGTGCAATGTCCACCTCCATCCCATCTGGAAAAACAACACAGAACAACCAACACTACACAAAATGCAGACAGGACAGCGGGTGTCGTCACGCAGAAGAGAGAGAGTGCCCTCTGCTGACAAGAGATGATCAGAGCAGAAAACGCCTTGGTTGCACTTCAGAAAGTGGCCTAAGGAGACAGTGATGTGCTCACAAGTCCATGGCCTTGCTTCAGGTGTATCAGCAGGTTCCTTAAAGATTTCACCACTTCCTACAACCTTGAGTCATTCTATCCTATTAAGGGACTTAAACATCAGACTTTAAGTATTTTTTAAATTAAACTTCCATGTTATGAATATGATTCCGTCAAATAGCTTCAGTCAGGCTCAAGCAGAAAGAGGCCAGATTCCATTCTGAAACCGCCCTCAGCAACCAGCAAGTCGAAGAAAAGAAACAACTGCCCTACGTTACAGATAGCAATTCTGGAACTGAGCAGCCTTGAGGATACTAACAAGCACAGAAAACCAAGAAGCAGTACCACAGCAAGTAAGATAGCTTGGCTAATCAAACTGATCCGGATGGCCCTACGATAAATGACGTAATTACCGACGNCAGGCTGCCCAGAGCCACATCCAGCCTGGCCTTGAATGCCTGCAGGGATGGGGCATCCACAGCCTCCTTGGGCAACCTGTTCCAGTGCGTCACCACCCTCTGGGTGAAAAACTTCCTCCTAATATCTAACCTAACATCTGGGTATTTACTTGGAGAAAATATTTCATTAGTGGAAGACAAACCCCCTCCCTTTTGAGTTCTTTTCTTAATTTACAGGCAGTATTACAATGAAGACAGAATGGTCTGAAATTGCTGAGGTGCATCTGCATCTCACGTCCTGAGGTTCAAGTAACACGCATGACATTTTCAAGTGACAAATGTTCAAGTGACGTTTTTAGTTCTAGATTTCTTCCTAAAACCTTTCTGAACTGTAATAATGGCCAAGGAAATACTGGGGAGTGCATGGAGGGAGAAGTACAGAAGGGAATGACAAAGACCTGAGTGAAGCTTTCCTGACAAATGAGGATTACAGCGACACAGTGTCTGTACAGAGAGCAGTGCCAAAGCTCATGCTGGTTAATTGGCCTAGGACAATCAAGAATAAGCTTAAGGAAACTAAATAGATACAGTGATGTACTACTGTGTAGGATGAGATTGATAAGAGATATGGGGCAGTTAGTAAGTAAAGTTGAGGCAACTTCATTTACATCTGAAGACAGAGGGAAGGAAAGATTGCTTCGCTTCCTGCATCAGTTAAACATGTACAGTAAAAAGCTGCAGAAGAGCTCTGTATGGGAACTGTTGAATCACGGCCTGAACCTCTGATTGACCACCTGAGGCAAGCACTGAGTCAGCCGTGGGAGCACAGGTGAAGGCAATTCACCTGTATGCCCGGAAGGGGTGGAGCCAGGCTCCACCTCTCCTAGACCCCATTTAAGGGCTGACTTCCACTAAGGAAGGATCTCTTCCTAGAGATTGCTCCTTCTGGAGTCTTGTGAGCCTACAACACTGGTGAGCACCTTTTCTCTCTATTTAACTATTCTCAGTAGCCTGACTTCTCTGTGTACCGGTTAACCTTACAAGCTCATCTGCTCAAAGGGTTTCTGCTAATGTATTTGATTGCAGGGTATGCGTTTCTTGTAGTATTGTGCACACGTGTTTCAGTATTTCATTTAGAATGAATATCAAGAAAGGTTTAGGAGTTTGTGGTAGCAGTGGTCATGGGAGGACGGTTGGACTAGATGACCTTGCAGGTCGTTTCCAACCTTGTGATTCTATGATTGTTTGACTTCATGTTGTTCCTGTTTTGTTTCAGGTGGAAATCTTACAGGAGCAATATTTAACCCAGCGTTGGCTTTTTCATTACATCCACATTGTTTCTATGACAGATTTCTTACTTATTCACTAGTATATTGGATAGCACCGTGCTTAGGTAAGTTCTTAATGCTTCATGTATTTAAGAAAGTGTTACTGAGTTCGTGGTTGAAAAGAGTATGAAAAAGGAGAAGAGGCAACCTGAAAGTAATTCTTAGCCTGATAAAGCTCAAGAGAGACAAATTGTTTAGCATTCAGCTTCTGTCTTACTTTGTATACAAGAACATGAGGATGATTCAATTAAAGATAAATCATATTAGGGCGATATGCTATCTCAGTTATTATCATCCAGTGACAGATCTTTTCCATTTCCATCATGTCAAAGCTTTACATTTCCCATTTTATGTTTTTCCCCCAGTCACTGTTAGAAACAATCTTTTCTTAGTTTAAGAAGAAGGGATACCCATGAGGAACTGGAGCTTTGCTAACTTACATTCAGATTCTGGTGCAGATGAAAATGTTTCATGCTGTTGATTGTTTACAGTTTCTCCCTCCAAATCTTGAGCTTTCTGTTTAGAGAGTATATAAAGAGGCACTCAGCTAATCCCAGATCCTTTTGTGACTGTTAATCCTATTAGAAGGGGCCACTGTGGTACTGAAAGCAAGGTGAGTAGTAAAACATGGACAGAAAAGGTCGCAAAAGGCTTCAGTTGTAACAAATAACATGCACAAAGAAGGAAGAAAAGTTATTTTGAGGTAACTTTCAAAAATGGAGGAAGAATATTTTAATTGAGTCTTAACTAAAATGCAGTTTTAAGTTTTTAAAACACATTTAAACATTTTAAAACACATCCAAACAGGATAGCTAGCTGCACAACAGAGTAAGCTTGACAACAGTTCTAGTTAATGTAGCTAGTGGAACGTCCTAGGCAAAGCTGATGAGCATCACCTGGTTCCTAGCAGAAGATTCATGAGCAGCAGCTCAGCAGCAGCATACAGAGAACACATACAGAAAATGTCAGATGCTGTCTCTAGTAATCAAGGGAAGGAACTCCAGACCAAGTAGCTGCCAGACCAAGTAGTGAATCCTGGGGACAAAGCACTTGCTGTGCAGTGTCACTGCTGCAGTAGGAGAGTTTGGTACAGATGTCAGGCCTGCGGGTCATCTAAAGAGCACAGTAGTCTCTCAGCAATATCATATCATAGAATCATAGAATGGCCTGGGTTGAAAAGGACCATAACGATCATCTAGTTTCAACCTCCCTGCTGTGTGCAGGGTCACCAACTACCAGACCAGCTATAAGACATGGATATTCATGGGTACATAGACCTTATTTTACAAATAAGAATATTAAGGTGCCTGAGGTGGAAGCGTGGAGATCTGTTTCAAAACTAAATTAATACTTGAGTGCAAATCTGCAATCCAGCATGAAATGTTAGGTGTGAGGCATTTCAGCTAACTTGAAATGACATTTTACTGACACTTATTGAAAATAAGAAAATAATATAAATAATTCTTCCAGAACTGGGCCAAATGGTGAGGTGTCGAGGAAGGTACCTGTTATAATACCTGTTAATAAGAAAATTCTTATTAAAAGAATCTCTAAAACAAATTGTAAGAGAAGATGATGATGAGGGAAGGGATATTTTATATGTCGTTGCAAGGACTGCTTTCCGAATCATAGAATCACTCAGGTTGGAAAAGACCTTAAAGATCATCCAGTCCAACCACAACCTAACCATCCTACCCTAACTCTAACAACCCTCTGCTAAATCATGTCCCTGAGCACCACATCCAAATGGTTTTAAACACATCCTGGGATGGTGACTCAATCACCTCCCTGGGGAGCCTATTCCAGTGCTTAACCACCCTTTCTGTAAAGAAGTGTTTCCTAATATCCAACCTAAAGCTCCCCTGGTTCAACTTGAGGCCATTTCCCCTCATCCTGTCACCTGTGAGAAGAGACCAACCCCACTCTTGCTGCAATCACCTTTCAGGTATTGGAAGAGAGCAATAAGGTCTCCCCTCAGCCTTCTTTTCCCCACACTAAACAGCCCCAGTTCCTTCAGTTGTTCCTTGTAGGCCATATTCTCCAAGCCATTCACAAGCCTTGCTGCCATTCTTTGGACCTGCTCCAGCACCTCCATGTCCTTTCTGCACTGAGGTGCCCAAAACTGAACACAGTACTTGAGTTGTGGCCTCTCCAGTGCCAGGTACAGGGGCAGGATGACTTCCCTAGCCCTGCTCACCACACCATTCCTGATACAAGCCAGGATGCCATTGACCTTCTTGGCCACCTGGGCATGCTGCTGGCTCATATTCAGCTGACCATCCATCAGTACTCCAAGGTCCCTTTCCAGAATCCACGTGTCTGTGGATAATCCCAGACTGCCTAGACACCCACGGAGTCATTGCTATATGCTCATTTGAGGTCTCACTTTTCCCAGTATCAGCATCTTAGATGGTTAAATTATTTTGTTGTTTAGGATGTTCTGTTAGGAGGCTGTTTTTGTGATGTGCCTCAATAATCAGTATGTGCAGAAACAGAGTAGTATGCCATGAAACTTCCAACTGCCTGTGCAAAGTGTAGTACGATCTCATTTATGAGCATAGCAAATACCACGATGACCAGGAGAGAGAGACCATTCATCATATAATGGATACCCATCAAGCCAGCTCTGAACTGCCATTTTAAAGCAATTTTCATAGAAGGTAGACTTGGAACAAGAGGAAGGTTATCACCTGCACAAGAAGAGGAGCAAATTGAAGTTTTCTAGTAGGATAAGCACATCAACTGGTGTCATAAGAGTCTGTTGTGAATATTATCTTGGAACTGTCAATTAAGAACTCATTTTTCAAAGCGTTTTCGCTGAAGTTTCAGTGAAGGTGGCTCTTCAGTAGCATTAAAGCAGCTCACAATTGTAGTGAATACAGATGTCAGCAGATATTTGCAACTTGAATAGGTACCATGAATGTAAAAGTTCTGGTGGAACAAAGACAGTTGCTGTTTCACTGCCAATGGGATTCATGCCAGTTGTCCAGGCATGACTGCACCATTAGTGATGACTGTGACTGAGTTAATGCTTCTCTTTCAATACCAGGGGGATGGCAGGAAGAGTTGGTGACAAGATATTGGACATGAGAGCAATGAAATAGGGCTCTCTACCCTGCTAAATTTCTAACACTGTAAGAGAAATGGTCACCGATCCTCATTTGGATCGGTTTTATCCGAAAGATTACAGCTGTTCTTTAAAAGAAAATGATTTCTTCAACATCAGATCAGAAAATAAATGCCACAGAAATCACTCTGGAGTAGATGTAAATGGAGGGGGTAAGCAAGGGTACAGGTAAAACTTTCACCTTTCTGCTCGGGGAAGAGGATATTTGAGTTTCCATCAGGTTCAGGACACTTAAACATGCAGTTTAAGTGAGGAAACAAGAACTTCAAGTCCATTTGCAGTGACACATTGAGCACCTCAGGGACTTCGAAGTCTTGGTGGGGTAGCATGCACAGCTGGAGCACGTTTCATTGTGTTCCAGAAACATTTAGATGTTGTTGTACTAAGGGATGTGGTTTAGTGGGGAAATATTGGTGGCAGGGGGACAGCTGGACTGGATGATCTTGGTGGTCTGTTCCAACCTTGGTAATTCTGTGATTCATGGGCAGGGAAAGGAAAGAGGGAGCTGTGCTCTATGCTAACAAGTTCCTTGATCATGGGAAAAGAACTCCAGTGCAAGACCAGGGATGTGCCTGTCTGCGAGCTGCTGGATCTAGATTGGAGGGGAAGTAATATTGGGGTGTTTTGGTGGAGGACTCTTGTAGACCATCTGGACAAGTAATAGGTAGCAAAGGAGGCTTTCAGCAAATGAGTAGAAGTCGTCTCCTCCCTGATTCCTGTACGTCCAGGAGCTTTCAGCTATGGAGGCATCACCTGAGAGAGCAAAACTCATGCATTTGAGTGAGTGCAATCTAGGAGGTGCCTAGAAAACTCATTTGAAGTCTAATTCAGAAACACATGGGTCAATGGGTGATTTTGCTCACAAACTGGGAAGAGCTGGTGGTGAATGTGGCTGTGTGGGCTGAAGTCCTTACAGGAGTTCAGGGTTCAGAAGACTGCAAAGGTAAACAGCAGAGTGGTTTGGACTTCAGAACCAAATTGTGCTTAGGGAATTGCTAGGTAGAATTCCCTGGGAAGCTGCCACAAAGGGAGAAGTGTTCCATGAAAAGCTTTTCTTTCCAAAAAGCTTACTGAGAGCTTAGTAACATTCAGGCATGTAGAAACAATCCATCACACAGCCTGAACATTGTGACAGAAAGCCTTTCCCTGTTGACAAGAAGCCTCCCCATGAGCAAAAGAGAGCAGATAAGGCATAGAAACAGGGATAGGCAGCAAAAGCAGCATACACAAGCTTTGCACAGGCACTTTGGAACAGAGTCAGGAAGGTCAAAGCTCAACTGAAATATGACTTCGCTGGAACTAAGACACAGCACAGATTTATTAAGGGCACAATTGTTTATCTGCAAGTAAGACAAACTGCATGATTTGGAGAAGTGGGATATTGCTGTCTCCCTCTGTTCAAATCTAGAATGTGTCTGAGCTGAAATCCCCTAATTCAAAAGAGATGCCATGGAAGACTACCAAAATAGTGAAGGGCCTGGAGTTCCTGGTCACCAAGGGGATGCTGAGGGAACTGGTCTTACTTAGTCTGACAAAGATGAGGTGAAGAGCTGATTAATAGCAGTCAACAGTTGTTTGAAGAGTAGTCACAAAGATGACAGATGCTGTGGGTGAGGAATACTCTCCTCCAGAATCATTTCTGAATCAGAACATCCAGATTTTATCAAGAGAAATAGAAAGTAATCAGTCTACTCTTCTGTGTCTAGGTGCCTTTCTTATGAAGAACTTAGAATCTCACTTCTACCAGCTTTCAGCTTCAGAATAAACCCTACATTGTGACCTTAAAGAACAAGCCAATCAACTCGCCTTATTCTGTGTCCACTTGTAGTGCCCATAACCTCAGCCTTAACCTATCTGCTGAGATTGGGGCATGTGTATATTTGTATTATTTGTATATCCTTGTATATCCTTCTTGATCTGGAAGGGGGTCGTGCACACTTTGACTTCACTTGGTCAAACTGTTCCATCTTTGGTTTATTACCCCAAGAAGCGCTGCACTGTCAGCTCCTAAGGGTCGCTGGTGTGGCTGACTGAAGCTTTCTTTGCAAACAAGTTTGTGTTGGCAGAAACTGTTGACTGTCTTTAGCCCTTTCAGCTGAGAATTCCATTCTGCAGCAACCCTTATTTTATGTTGGATGCT
This sequence comes from Pavo muticus, assembly GCA_016647715.1. NCBI lineage: Eukaryota > Metazoa > Chordata > Aves > Galliformes > Phasianidae > Pavo > Pavo muticus. The sequence goes on along the minus strand of JACDJE010000432.1, from coordinate 215,902 downwards.
CAGTGGATACTTCAACATAATGCTTATTTTCAACAGCAGTTAAAAACAACTGTGAAGAACTACGTCATCCTCAAAATACATTTAAATAAATGCTGGTTTTGTATTTTATCTTTTCAGGTACAATACTTGTGGCTTTTGTATGGAAATCCTTTCTTGGACACCAGAAGACACTAAAATCTGAATTATAGTAGGACTACATTAAAAGAAGTAATTTCAAACAAGTTCACTTGCAGCCACCTCCAGATGAAACGAGGCTTTCAGAAAGAGTTGACATCGACTTCCACACCTCTTTTCAATTGTATTTTCAGATTTCATGTATTGAAATTCCACTTACAGCTCTGTATTCAAAAACTTCCTTTGTATCACTAGATCAGAGAATACCTACCAGCATTTTCAGTTAAGCTATATGAATGCGAAAGACTGTTAGAACACTGAAACTTTGTCACTTTAGCCATAAGTGCCATTTGCTGACCTGAATTACAGTGGCATATAAAACCTAAGTTTAGATAAATACCAGACCTCTCGGGGTTTGATTTGGTTGGATTTCTTCCTGTAGACAGCAGCTGCAGAAGCAAAACTGAAGATTCCCCTCTATAGTGACCTCAGCAATCTCTTACATGCCATGTACAAACCTCCGAGAGGAAGAAAGGCTGACTTGTTTTCTGATCCCTTGAAGAACTGCCACAGCTCTATTCTAGAGGTGACCTACAGCAAAAGTACAAACCTGTAGGACCAGCAGTGTTTTAATAGTGAAGTGCAGGTAAGTAACCCTTCTCTTCCTTTCAGGAAGGTTCTGCTCCACCCTGTCTCACTGCAGTCTATTGAATGTTTACCTTGATTGGGAAGAGCAATAATAAAGCAGCAAGTTCTGTAGTCATATACAGCTAAAAGCACGTTTCAAGTAAAAAAAAATTACTTTATCCCAGATTGTCTTTTGCACACAAAGAAACAGATACAGTGTGTAGGGATGGATCACATGGAATTTGATGCATCCTTGATGTTGTGCAGCCCTGAGCAGATGTTCTTCTTGAAATAAGTGCATTTGCAATATAGTAAGATAATAAATAAAAGAGCTAAAACCAGGAAATCTAAATACTGAACTGGCACAAACACATCCTTTGTAGCTGAAGAGCACCAGTAGTACCAGCCTTCAAGCTCTGTTCCAGTGTGAAGCTTCTTCTGGATGCTTCATTTCTGTAGTTTTGAGAGGCAAGATGGCCACCAAGTTGTACAGAGATTCCAGTTCTAGCCCCTCTGCTATCTTTCTGTTCATATTAGGCATTTTTTTTTTCAGGCTTTGAATATGGTGGACAAAAGGGAACAGAAAGAAGCAGATGAGGTTTTTGCACTGCAATGTGAACCAGGTCTTGAGCAGCTACTGCTGTCAGGTATCTTTTTTTTTGCAAGAGTTTGAGAAGTAGTTTCATTTCATGCTTCTTGCAATAATGTTTTTTCCTTATTTTAATTTTCCAGGGTTCATTTAGATGATATAACAAAATTAAATCAACTATTTGGACATGGATTTCTTATAACATTATGAGTCTTAATCCATACTTCACATGTTTTGTTGGTTTCTCCACCCAGTTTTAAGCCCAGTTTGTAGCTTCATTTCTTAAGGAAATGAGCCTTACATCATGAATTCATCTGCATGTCTCCTTTGAGCCCATAAGGCCCATAGGATAAAGGTCTCAGGAGTAAACCTCAAAGAGTATAAAAGTTAAGTGAGCAGGAAAAAGAGAAAGCAGTGATACAGACTTAGAGGAAGCCAAATTCTGTCAGCTTAGAGTCCCTGCTTCCACATCATTTTTGAAGGAGTGCAGAGTCCATAAAGCCAAGATGACAGATCTGTACACCTGTATTGTTTTGGCATAGTATATAGTTTAAAAGAACTTAAATTTTGTATAGATCTGGACAGTTAACAAGTAGTTGCTCTGTTTATAGCCACTGGATTATTTTAAGTCACATATATAAGTCATGTATGTCTACACTTCTGTATATGAAGGTGCTAGTAAGGCAGTCTGATTAAGAGAACCCAGGTAAGGCCTACATGTACCTTATGTTACCTTTTTACCTCAACCACAACAATTGTTGGACTTGATGATCTTTAAGGTCTTTCCCAACCTGTGCAATTGTGTTCTATGATTTAATTCCAGAGCTGAGCTGATGTTGGTCTCTGTCTCAGTCAGCAGGTTTTCTTCTCTGATAGTCAGACAGCTGCTTGGCCTTATTGCTCCAGTGCACTTAGCTCATCTTTGGGAGGCTCAGCGAAGAACAAAATATTAAGTGTTAACTGCACAGAACTTTCATTTCCTTTTCAGGTCAGAGTAAAACAGTAGGAAGTGGTAGATAGTATTTCTGCTGCTCCTGTCGATCCCATGCACTGTTGTAACCCAAAGTACAGGTTGCGTGTAACAGTGCTGATGACTTTAGAGCTCTGTCAGTCCACGCTGGCTCTGTGACTGTTTACTTTACCGTCAGCCAACATGTCTTATTTGGACTGTGCAGCCTGGAGTGCTGAACTGCTCACTGCCATGAGTTCAGTGCTTCCTTCCTTCAGTGCTAGAACGCACTACAAAGAATTAAAGTCTCCAGACTCCAGTCTCCTCCACATTAAAAGCAGGAGTAACTGCAGAAGACTCATAGAATGGCCCGGGTTGGAAGGGACCTCGAGGATCATGAAGCTCCAACCCCCCTGCCACAGGCAGGGCCACCAACCTCCACATCTAATACTAGACCAGGCTGCCCAGGGCCCCATCCAACCTGGCCTTGAACACCTCCAGGGATGGACAGGGCATCCACAGCCTCTCTGGGCAGCTGTTCCAGCACCTCACCACTCTCATAGTAAAGAACTTTTCCCTGATATCCAACCTAAATCTTCCCTCCTTCAACTTCAAACCATTTCCCCTTGTCCTGACTATGTTTATAAACAGAAATGTGCCAACATCCACATTATACCAGTCCACACGCAGGCTCTGCAATGTAGGAATGTAAGAATATTCATAATTCCAAGGATTAGCTTACAGATTTTGTGCATAATATTTACTGTGCTCTGAATTTCAAAGCTGACTACAGAGTTTTGTGAAGAATGTCTTGTTGCATAACATGCTAAATACTTGTTAGCCAGCAACGTTAAGAGTTCACTACACTTTTCAATCATCACAAATTGAAGTAGTCAGCAAATATTCACCAGAGCAGTTGTCATTTTCACATACCTTGAACCCAAACCCAACGTATCAGGCAGGCCAGGGCCGCTCAGTGACACTCCAAGACCACAGGACAGGGAAGGAAAACTCTTCATATACCAACTTCATTATATTGAAAAAAAACTTTTCAAGTCAGTCAGCTTCAAATCAAAGTGGACAACGTTTAGTATCAAACTTCCATTTGAGTATCAGTGAAAATAAAGTAATAAATTTGGTGCCATTGCCCCAGCACAAAAACATCACCGAGCAGAGAGAAGTGAATCGGCAGAAGCAGAACGAAGCTCTCAGCACTGTGCAGATTATTGGCCCTTATGTTCTCACATGTGGGTAAATACTGGAAATGGCTTCACTGTTCTTTATTATTATTTTAGAGAGTGCTAACTAGTCAATGGATGCTGATGTCAGAGTTGCCAGAAGCTTGCTGAAGTAAAGGACTGAGAACAGCAACGCAGAGTTGACTGTGAGATACAAAAATCTTGTTTATTTAACAATGTTGTTAACATTTAATACAAAGACAAAACAGTTCTCATTCGAAGGACTCGAGAGATTTCATTCCATCTCCATTCTACTACTCAGACTTTGCTCCCAGAGAATTCAGAGGGACAGCAGTGAACCAATTACTCGAGGGGCATTACCTTTAGCTTTGCTTTCAATTCATGGCTGACCTTATTCTATTCCACTTAATGAAGAAAGGTACAAAAATATGGAAAATTCCAGGACAAACTACAATTCTGTTCTACTTACACTCTTCTTTCTGAAGCCCCAGGATTCCTACAAAGGCTTCTTCAAAATGTCCCCTGTTTAGCCCCATTCAAGTGTTAGATGGGAGAGAATTCATTTGTTTTGCTTTTTTTTTAAATAACCCCATAGTGGTCACAAATGTCAAACCCTTTTTAAACATATATAAAAGCATTTATAGACCTCGATGTCTGAGCTTGAGTCATTAAAGATTAACTGCCAACAGTCACTGCAACGCCTTCAGTTTTACAGCTTATTCTGGAAGTGCCACAAGAAGAATCTGTAAGATACAAGACACCAAAGTTTACATAATTGGCATTAAAATAAGAGATGAGTAATCTTTACAGTAGAGCAGCAGCTATCTATTGGTCACAGCCACAGAGGACAGCACTTCACATCAAATGCATTAATTTTTGGAAGGGCTGGGCATCATCTTCGCCTTTGACAGCAGTTCTAAACTCAGGTCAGCTCAGGACAGCGAGCACTTGGGGTCAGCTGCTGTGTGCTGTGCCTGGGAAGACCCCTCACAGCACACAGACACCACTTGGCTCAGAAGAGCGGCAGCCTCGTGATGCGACAGACAAAACACCTCTTGTCACATGAACACTGCCCATGGCTCGCATCAGCAAGTCTTCCAGGAGCTTTTGCAGGCAACTGCCACATCTCATTTGGGTAATGAGCAGCGACGTGCACCAGGAGCATCCCAGAAGGACACTGCTCTCTAAAGGATCACCAGCAGGATGTTCTTGCCAATTGTTTTTGTAGTTTAGGAAGCTAAAAGGACCGAGCTGCTCCACAGATTACCTAGAGTAACAGCAGACTCTTTGTTCATGTTTTCAGGAGGTAGAACCGAGCAGCCTTCATGCTCAGGCTTGTTAGGATGATGAGCACAGGCCTGGAGCTGTTCCTACGTCACACCTTCTGTTAGTTCTTGCTGCAGTACAGCCTACAGTTTTGAGCTTCCTTAAATTACACTGACACAGTGAGGTGGGTGGTTGCATTTAAAAGGCTCTCCAGCTCCTGAGCTGCTGCCTCGGTGTAACACCTGGCACAGCACACGCAGATCCCCTGATCCATCCTGATGGGGATCAGCTCCATCCTGAGGTCAGCAGCAGCTTAGCAGCAAGCCAAAGAACTTCCTACCCATCCCGCTCTGGTAGCACTGACCTCCTGCAGCCAGCCACCACCCAGGGTAAGCAGCAGGGAGAATCCCACTGCCCACAGCTACTTGAGACAGTGCATTGTGTGCTTTGCTAGAAGACCATTCCACACCACTTCCACCTGCACTGTCAGGCTCCTTAGGGATTTGCTCCCAGCCAGAATCCTGAATCTGCTTAACTTTAAACCAGCACAACAAGCACTTGGATCTGAATTTAAAACAGATGGGTATTTTTATTTTTAGCTTGAAAAACCATGGGCAGAAATCATCTTGGAGACAGCCATCGGAGCCAGGCTTTCCATTCAGAATCTAAGAGTCACAACAACCACAGCTGAAGAGTTTCCTTAATTTCATAAGGCGTGCTTTATCAAATAAGGTAGCTGCTCAGAGGTAGGGCAACCAGAACCTAGACTTCATTTGGAAGAGCTCCTACACCAAAGAATAAATACTAAATGAGGACCAACGGCAGGGCCTGAGATAAGTGGGTACTCAGAGCCTTCCAGAACCTCAGGAGTCCAGCAACAAATTAAAGTAAGGAATGCAGGAGGGCAGCAGATGCACAGAGTCTCTCCACAACAGCCTTTTTCAGAGCTGCAGCCTCTTCCTCGGTGCCACTATAATCTCCAACTACTTCTGACCCATTTTCACTGACTTTTTTCAGCTTTCTTCCTATTTGTGCCCTTTCCTCCTCTGCCCCATTCCTCTTTCCCCCAGCTTTTCGCTGTCTGCCCCACAGTGCTTTCTCTGGCATTTCAAGTGGGACAGTTCAGAGGTGGGACAGTGCAGCACTGCTGAAGCAGGGGAAGGATCCCAGCCCCCCCTCTGGGCCTTGCAGCTCTCCACATAAGCTGCTTTTCTTCTCCCACCCAGCGCTAGCCAGGAAACAGACACTCTGTAATGCCACAAGAGGAGTGAAGTGGTACAAGTGCTGGTAGGCAAGAGGGCACACCTACATAGCCACCTAAATAGGGTGCTGAATCTCCATAGTGCACTTTTGACCACAGTCCCATCCAGGGTGCTGGGTAGCTTTATCAGGAACAGTTCCTGCTCCACTTACTGTGAAAGAAGAGATGGACTTGTGGTGCTATGGAACATTCTGGCCCCTTGGAAGCCCTGGGAAATCTCCTACACTAAGGGTGAAATGATTGATACTGAGGACAGTAACTTCCCAGTACTGCCTCCAGAATTCATATATCAGCAACCAAAAACATTCAGGATGAGACAAATTTTAACCTACTAAAGAGCTGACCCACCTTCCAGACACGCATGCCCACACTGGGTGATGGTTTATACAGGCAGTTTTGGACACCTATGTGACAGATCACTGAGCATCTTCCCATACCTGCAACCACTACAGCGACCTTCTCCTTCTCTAAGTCACCACCCCTCTGAGATCACAAGGCATTTCCTGCAGATCTGCAATCACTTGCATTACACAAATTAGAGATGGAATGCTCTGCAAGACTGAAAAGCTTTGCTGTCAGAAGACAGAATGACTTACAGCAGCATACATCCTCCTCAGTGATCAACTTCTGCATCTTCAAACTGCCCTGCAACTGTTGGTGCAATGTCCACCTCCATCCCATCTGGAAAAACAACACAGAACAACCAACACTACACAAAATGCAGACAGGACAGCGGGTGTCGTCACGCAGAAGAGAGAGAGTGCCCTCTGCTGACAAGAGATGATCAGAGCAGAAAACGCCTTGGTTGCACTTCAGAAAGTGGCCTAAGGAGACAGTGATGTGCTCACAAGTCCATGGCCTTGCTTCAGGTGTATCAGCAGGTTCCTTAAAGATTTCACCACTTCCTACAACCTTTAGTCATTCTATCCTATTAAGGGACTTAAACATCAGACTTTAAGTATTTTTTAAATTAATCTTCCATGTTATGAATATGATTCCGTCAAATAGCTTTAGTTAGGCTCAAGCAGAAAGAGGCCAGATTCCATTCTGAAACCTCCCTCAGCAACCAGCAAGTCGAAGAAAAGAAACAACTGCCCTACGTTACAGATAGCAATTCTGGAACTGAGCAGCCTTGAGGATACTAACAAGCACAGAAAACCAAGAAGCAGTACCATAGCAATTAAGATAGTTTGGCTAATCAAACTGATCCGGATGGCTCTATGATAAATGACGTAATTACCGATGTTCACTTCTTTTTTAACTTTCATGTGCCATTAACACTGTGTCAACTGAAAGCAGGGCACAGGGAGGGCAGTGCCACGCAGTGCTGACTTGAGTGATGGCAAATAGTTGTGTGCATTTCTATACGTTAGCTCCGATCAGCGAGGAACGTGCAGCAGCTTGTTTCATAAAGGAGTTTGACAACAGGTTTTAAGGTTGCCAAAAAATTCATCAGTTTATATTTGCAACACCATTTTCAGATGATATAAATACATTACCTGCCAATTTTCAAATGGAACGTATCGAGTTGCAATCAGATCAACTCACGTCTTAGGAAAGCTTGGTAAAGAGACCTCTCTTACCAGAGTACAATATATCCTTTGCTTCAAACCACGCCACATTCATGTCATGGCTTTTTGGCAGTATGCACACTTGTGAACAATTGCCAAGGATGAAGTGCAGGAAGAGCAAAACTCCATCAAAAATCTCTGGTGAACACCTTGAGAGCTCACTGAGATTGCAGCCATTGCCATTGAATAAGACTGATGCATTAGTTTCACAAAAACAAGGTCAAATATGCCACTAGTTTTATGTTTTTGTTGCTTTTCTTAATGTTTTAAGAAAAATATTACCTAAGCAACAAAACACTTGAATTTTTATTAATGATATTGTATATTTTACGAGGGCTGCTCCAAAAGGAATGCCTCCTATTGTATTCTGTTGGCCCACAGTGTCAGAGGTGGACGTTGGTGGTATGGTAAGGCAGTAGAGGTTGAACCTTCCCACCAACATTCCACTGCATTGCAACAGATGGCAGCAGAGGGGCGGTGTGACAGAGTGCCATGTGGCACAGAAGTGCCTGTGAAGCAAAGGTGTCATTGAATTCCTCCATACAGAAGAAATGGCACCCACTGACATTCTTTAACACAGCAACCTTCACTGCCTTCATAACAGGCAACATGCAGCATGTAGGACCACTGCCATTTTTATAACCCATGGTTATGAACAACAATAAAACCCCTGCTGATACATCCAGCATGGTTTGCCATCACCCACAGCACAGTAATTGCTAAGTCCTGGTGTTTATGGACACCAGAGTAGAGAACCACTGCTCTCATGTATTCTTTAGGAAGAGAAAAGAGCATCTTACCTTCAAACTCCCTTATGGAGTCTTCTGTTCTCACCCCGGCCATGTTGTACTGACTGCTGACAGACTGGGCCAACATGCCCTCTAACCTCTCCAGAGTGGCCTGGCCTTCTGCTGTTAGATGTGACAATCCTTCCTCGTACGTGTAAAAGGTCGGGATGTCGCCTTGTTCCAGCTCTGTAGGGCAAGGGTACGTTTATCAGACCTACACTGAGGAGTCTGGCTCAATAGGACAATGGAGACTTGTGCTAGGATGTTCACTGCAAACAGCTTATGAGAATCAGAACATTTTTTTGCTGAATTCCAGCAATAGGCCACAGCTTGATTAGAGATTTTCTGTGGATTTCCATGTTTTATACTGTGCCTGTTGCATAAGAAATGCTTAGGCAAGGTGAGTAATACACAAGGAACAACTTAAGAGATCAAAACATTCTCCTAACAGATGCCATAGAAGTTGTACCAGGTACCCAAGGTATTTGGAAAGAAACAACTCTTACGAACCACGGGCCTCAACATCGTACTCGTCGCCTTCGTAGTCATTGTCTGAATCCTCATCTTCTGGGTCTGGGTGCAGAGCTTGGCATTCACACATTGCTGAAAACATGGCTTCTACTGTATGAACAAAACAGAATCATCTCAGCAAGCAGCCCAAAAGAAAGACGCCAACAGTTACCTTCCAGTGCTTTCAGTTGGTTGCTGTGAAGTGCAAGTGCTCAGTAGGGCTGGCACTTCTCGGCTGGGGAGCAGGGAACCTGCAGCTCCACCCAGCAGCTGGCAGCACAGCTGGACTTCAGGAACCACACCTGCAGAATCAGGCTCCCATCTCAGCTAGGAAGCGGCAACTTCAGCCAAGATGCTGTCAGAAGCAGCTTCTAACACTGCATTTTAATAGTTGCTCTACTTGTGTGGGTTGAAAATCAGAAGCCTAATCTGACATTAGGGCCTGGCACACTTCAAGGTTAGGAAGTCACAACAGCTTGTGACCAGACATGACATGACCAGATTCTGAAAACACAGGGATACTAGAGGGAGCAGTACCAAAAACACATCAAGGCAGCCAGGAGTTGCAGAGATTTAGAGAAAAACCTTCTTTGTTTCTCCATTAATACCCCACAGGCAACAGCAAGAAATTCTGGAATGAGTGATGAGAGACTTTATTCAACAGAATGGCCACTGAGCTCATACTCATCATCCAACAAGCCAGCAGCCAGGCCAGACAAAAATCAGACTTCCTAGATCCAACCTGGTGTTCCATGCATGCTTCCATCATGTCACTGATGACAAAGGTTCAACAGAGACAACAGCAGCAACTCAGTCTGTGGTTACCCACCTCAGGACTCCTTGCAGTATCTAATGCGTCAGATTCCTAAAACTCGGATCCAACTGGAAGCTCCCCACAACACAGGACATGACTGCTATGGGATGAGGTTCAACAAGACCAAATGCCAGGTCCTGCACTTTAGCCACAACCCCAGGCAACGCTACAGGCTTGGGGCAGAGTGGCTGGAAGACTGTGTAGAGGAAATGGACCTGGAGGTAGTGATTGATGCTTGGTTGAACAGTGTGCCCAGGTGGCCAAGAAGGCCAATGGCATCCTGGCTTGCATCAGAAACAGTGCAGCCAGCAGGAACAGGGAAGTAACTGTACCTCTGTATTCAGCACTGGTGAGGCCACACCTCCAGTACTGTGTCCAGTTTTGGGTCCCTCACTGCAAGAAAGACATTGAGGCCCTGGAGCGTGTTCAGAGAAGGGCAACAAAGCTGGTGAGGGGTCTGGAGCACAGGTCTTATGAGGAGCGGCTGAAGGAGCTGGGATTGTTCAGTCTAGAGAAGAGGAGGCTCAGGGGAGACCTTATTGCTCTCTATAACTACCTGAAGGGAGGTTGCAATGAGCTGGGGGTCGGCCTCTTCTCTTGTGTGACAGTGATAGGACTAGAGGGAATGGCTTCAAGCTGCGCCAGGGGAGATTCAGGCTGGACATTAGGAAATACTACTGCTCTGAAAGGGTGGTCAGGCACTGGAATGGGCTGCCCAGGGAGGTGGTGGAGTCACCGACCCTGGAGGTGCTCAAGGAACGTTTGGACGCTGTGTTGAGGGTCATGGTTTAGCAAGAACTATTGGCGATGGGTGGATGGTTGGACTGTGGGTCTTTTCCAACCTTGGTAATTCTATGATCCAGACATTAGCACGTTCATAATGAAACACTAAGGAGACACTGAAGGACCGTGCCATTCACATCAGGTACAGCACACCTTCCCCTTCACTTACAGGCTGATTTGTCGCTGGGTACGAATCTGAATTCCGCAATTGGTTCGACATCGTCATCGCTGTCCTCCTCCTCCCCTTCAGCCATGGGAGCCTCTTTGGTCTCCTCCTCTTCAGGAAATTCAGATTAAAGAGAAAAATGTTTATTTTGTCCAAAGAAGACAGGTTTAGCCTTTAGATCCATAAGCAAATCAGAAACTTGGACACAGCCTGTGACAAACAAACCCGCTCCTATCCATACTGCAGACACACAAGGTCCTCTCACAGCACCCTGGAAAAACGTGCAACGCACACAAGAACTGCTTTCAATTTGAGGAGCCAAGTTTTCTATAGCGTTCCTGTAATCGACAATCCTTGTCGCTTACCTGCAGAGTGGTTGAGATGCATATAAAATCATTAACCTTAATCTTAGATATCAGGGATCCCTACCGCTGCTGCCATGAGATCAGCCACATTCCAGCCTGGCTCTCACAGAGGACTGACACTGACAGAAGGCTGTCAGTCACTCAATTTCTCCTGTTCCTAGCAAATCAGCAAGGCGGTGAAGCAGAAAGTCTCCTCACAGCCCAAGTCAGCTGAGGATAAAACCTTGCTTCCTGACTTCTGTGCACCACATACTTGAATAACTGAGCAAGAACATGATGTTCTACTTCTGTAAAAACAAAATCCATGCAAAATACAGCTTACAGCTCATCCCTTTGTGGCTGGGGAGGTTGAACTGACTGCTTCAGAACTGCATGGTTACTTTCTACAGAAAGAGAGGACTACAGTAAGGCTGTTCACAAAGAGTGGCTTTTATTACGAACAGAACTGGCAACAAGAAGAACATGAAGAAGCCAAGAAGCTGCCAGCCTGCTTACCCCAAACAATGAAATGTCCAAGGAAGTCACCCAATCCCTTTGGAACTGACCTCCCCAGGCTCAGCTTGCTGCTGCTGCTACGTCCAGCTCTTTGTTTTCAACCAAGTCAACCCCTGCCTGCCTTCTTCTAAAGAAGGCTGAGGACTAGGCAAATATACACACAGAGCACTACAGAAACATCCGAGGAAGAACAAGATGTACCCTGCCCAACTGAAAATCAAGACTCCTGCAGCCAACCAAGCAGTGGCGTTTCCATATAACACTGCTCAGCAGTTAAAAACCACGGGCCAGGGACAGACATGAGAGCTGAACACTCAGACTCACCCTAGCTGGGCATCTACTGTGGCCAGAACTCTTTTATGTGAATCTATTGAGGTCTTATTGACTGGAGCTATCACAGGGAAGATATCATGTTTTCAAGTACCACTGTACCAATCAGAAGCTGGAAATAACAACTTTCTTCAGGCCTGCTCAAGACTCAGCGCTCGCTGCTCTTCAAATGATACAGCAGAGTTGATGAGACTTAAAAACATGGAAGGGTCTGGCAGAACTAGGAATGCCATGAATATCTATTAAGCTCAATAACATGAATTCCTGCCTTTCTTTTTTAATGAAAAAAAACTGAAAGCAAGCTGTAGGAGAAAGTAGAAGGAAAGCTTCCAGGCTAATGGGAAACAGCAGGAACTCAGGAACCCTGGGCAGAGGGTAGAAACATCAGCATAAATTTAATGAAGCAAAAATGATACGTAAGCACAGGAATCAGAGGGAGGCTGCAGCAGAACAGAATGGTTTGAAATGGCTTTAAGAAAGGAGAGAACCTGCTTCAGTGGCTTCTGGCTGTACCCATTCACATGCTGGGGTACCAAAGAATACACACTGACATAACCAAGGGTGAAACTTCAATTCTACAATAATTATCCTTCACAGAGATGAAAAAGAAAAGACACAGCTTGAATTAAGTTTGAAAAACCAAAATGTATTCCCTTTTTGAGGAAGGGATTGTGGGGCTTACCTTCAAACCTGGCGTTCACCATGACGTACAGGTGCTCCCAGGGGTACGCGTTCAGGTCCCTGGAGACAGCATGTAAGCTTATGGTGGGATAATCCAAGGAGAAGCCAACTCCTGAGTTTTCCAGCCAGGACAGGCGGCTAAAAAGGGATAAAAAAAATAGAAAAAAATAGAAAAAAAATCAAACAGAAGTTAGAAATCAAGAGAGGAATAAAAGTACCCCACTCACACCTGTAGAAAAGCAAACCAAATCCAAAAAGTGAGTCATTCTGGGGCAGGCACTTCCCCCACTCAGCATATCAGCAATCCTTGAACTGCCTCAGCACGACCTTGCTGCAGCGTATCTTAAACTGAAGGGAGAAGTCATCTTTTCCTACGGAATGTGGATCTGAGCACCTTGAGCACATCTCAGCTTCACCCCATTTGGATGGAAGACTGAATTTCTCTCCCTACTTCTTCATTTCCTACTCTCCGTAGATACCTATCATCCCGAAGATGACTACAGAGATTACAGAGCATCATCTGCTGCTCCGACTGTAAAACACTCTCAAATCTCTGTCCCAAATGCTCAGGGAGCATTTCGGCACTGGGTTTGGATTTTGGGTAGTGTTGCGTGGAGCCAGGGGTTGGGCTCAGTGATCCTTGCGGGTCCCTTCCAACTCCCCATATTCTGTAAGAGTGAACAGAAACAGTGAGCAGCAGCAATTAAGGACAAAACCAATGTAAAGGTCCCGGACTGTTCCTTGTGAAAAGCTCTGTCCGAGAGCGCTGTCCCAATGCTCCCTGAGCTCCGGCAGCTCTGGGCCGTGCCCACTGCCCTGGGCAGCCTGTTCCATGGCCATGGCCCTCTGGGGCACACAGCCTTCTCTTTGCACCCCCCGACGCAGCTCTGTGATTTCATCATTCACAGATAGCCCAAACTATCCAGGTTGGATTTGTCGGCTGCTTGAAAGATGCTGACCTTTGTGACATCTACTGAAATCAAGTTAGAAGGAAACTCAGCACCATACCCAGCAATAGCAGATGCTGCTCAAACAGAATCCATTGTATCTGCAACCAAGCAACTCAACAAAATAGTCATTGACATTCCAGACAGGTTCCTTTCCAGCAGGGATAAAACAGCACCAACAACTTCCAGTGGCTTGAAAGCCCTCAAATAATCTTAACTACTTCAGGAATGTCTCAGTCTGAAAACGACGTGACAACTCATTTCTCCGTGCACGTTTCAGACCATGATTTTGTTCTATGAGCACTTACCTGCTGCAGAAATATGTTCAATTTAGAGTACTTTTCAAAGAGAAAGGAAAGTTACATTGCCTTAATGAGCAAGCTGGCTTCCTGAACTTCTGAAGAAGTTATAAACGGAATCATAGAACAGCTTGGGTTAGAAGGGACCTTAAAGCCCACCCAGTTCCACCCCCTGCCATGGGCTGGCTGCCCCCCATCAGCTCAGGCTGCCCAGGGCCCCATCCAGCCTGGCCTTGGGCACCTCCAGGGATGGGGCACCCACAGCTCTCTGGACAGCAGTGCCAGGGCCTCACCGCCTGCTGAGTACAGTTTCTTTCTAACATCTGACCGAAATCTCCCCTCTTTTACTTGAAAAGCTTTAACTGAAGAGCTCAGACAGTATCTCAGTTAACACCTTCTGGAACACGTTAATCAATGCCTAGTAGGAACATACAACACCCACAGAGTCAAGGTAACACAAGGTAAGTGAATGAAGGCCCTCGGTTTGTTCGGCCCTGAGCAGAGGGGGCTGAGCGAGGCGGCTGCAGCTCCTCACAGCGCACGGAGGTGCAGCGCTGCGCTCTGCTCCCTGGTGACGGCGATAGCGCCCGAGGGAACGGCACGCAGTCCCGTCAGGGGAGGGTCGGAGGGGTACGAGGAAAAGGCTGTGCCCCACAGGGCTGCCCCACGCCCGCACGCCGCTCCCCTCAGCGCACTCCCCGCGGCCTACTGCTTTCCCCACAGCCCTCACCCCCCAGCGCTCCCGCGCACCTCTCGGCAATGTAGAGTGTGCCGGCGCCCAGGCTGCGCCCCGCCAGCACCGCTTCTGTGTCGGGCTGCCGGTGGCGGACACCATCAGCCGGCGGCGGGAACCGCTTGAGAAAACTCATGGCGCAGCCACCACCTCCTCCTCCCTCCGCCGCCGGAAGCAGCGGCCGCCGGAAACGGAAGTGCCGGCGTTGTCGGGCCGCTCTGGATCCCACTCTATGGTGCGGGAGGAGCGTGCATCAGCGCCGCCATCTTGTGGCCGCTCGCGTTCTGTCGTCGGCTGAGGGTGGGGAGGCGGGGCCGTGGGGCTCCTGGAGGGATCCGGGCACGCGAGGGCGGAGATTCAAGAGGGGAGTTTGTTCTTCGTCCATGAATTTATCACACGCGGGGGAGTGGTAACGGCATTTCTCCGTTTTCATCCCACGGCGGCCCCGTGAGGGCGGGCTGCAGCGCTTTTCCGGAGCAATGCAGTTTGTGTTTGTCGAGCTGCTGTCTCTGGCAGTTCTGTGTAAAAATCCCGTTATCTAGAAAAGAGAAGCAGAAAAGCGCTGAGGCAATACCCGTTCCCTTAGCACAGAACCCCTTGAGGACCTTATGGCAGCGTAAGGAACGCGGCCTGCGGGCAGGGGAAGCCATCCTGCAGCGCTCCGCTGCCGTGAGCACTGCGAGGGGATCTGCGGGCAGAGCTCCGCTCCGCTCCCGGAGGTGAGGAGAAGGGCGCGGCACCGGAGCGGCCCGAGGGGGTCAGGCAGGCGGCCCCTCCGCCGGCAGTGCGAGTGGTGTCGGGTTGGGAATGCTTCGGCTGCAGCAGAGCGACGTGCTCGTGAGGAGTCCCTGCAAGTGTTGGATTGCTGTCGTGGTTCTTAATCTTCCCTTTCATCTGTTAAATTGAAGGAGTTATACTGTGTGCAAACCCAGCGTCTCACAATGATATTATTAACGGAAAGTCGAGGAGGGGAGAGAAGAGAAGAGGAAGAGAAGAGGAAGAGAAGAGGAAGAGAAGAGAAGAGAAGAGAAGAGAAGAGAAGAGAAGAGAAGATGTTAATGTGGAAGGGACCTTCACAGATCATGTAGTCCAACGGCCTGACCACTTCAGGGCTGACCAAAAGTTGAAGCATCTTAGTGAGGGTTATCCAGACACCTCTTGAACGCTGACAGACTTTTCCATTGAAATATTGAACACTTTTCCTTCTCTGGATTTTAGTAGTCACAATGCTGGATAGCAAAATGCCTTAGCAGCATAATCTGGAAGAAGAAAATGTATGAAGAAGCCAGGGGCAATGAGAACACAGGTTGTTCTTTCTGAGCATTCTGCCACTCCTACCCATTTAGGGTTCTAATTAAGCAGATAATTACTCTTCATACAAATAATGACCTTGACAGAAATCAAAGCGACTTCCATAATGAAGTGATATTTAAACATTGTGAGAATTGAGATGGTAAGATATGAGGAAGCTGAAGCTTCTCAACCATCTTCACACGTGTCATGCCAAGACAATACAGGAGTGCTCACCCAGAGACAAAACGGTACAATTTGTCCGAGTACAGACCATACAGCAGCAGCTGGTGGGGTGAGGTGCAGGTGTATGAAACACCCATTCACCAAACTTGGTGGTTAGAAATCAGCATTTCTGCTCACACATCCCTTGTTCCCTGACATGGCAGTCCACGTCTGCCATGGAGATCTGTAGCTCTTCTACAGCCAGCTGGAAATTGTCACAGCTCCTTCCAATGGTTTTACATTAATCTGTCTGCATTGCTGAAGTTGAATTAAGCCACTGTGATAGAGTGATACAAAGTTCATTTCTCCTCCTGCACACAAATGCGTTTTTCGTGTCTCAGACCATCGTTCCAGAACAGGACAGGTATAAGTGTGGTTTAAGCCCAGGTGAGGAGGTTGCTTTTGAGGCTAGGAGGAGAAAGCCACATTCTCCTGGTTTACAAGATCCATCTACTTCGTGCCACAGTACCAAGTCTTGAATCTTACAGTTTAGCACGAGTAGGCGGACATTCCTCTAAGTTCACAAAAGAAACAGAATGGCACCATTTGAAAGCTCTTTTCCTCAGCTGTAAGAGCTTAAAAAAGCAACTTTTTTTCACCCCCACACTGACGTGTAAACACTTGATGTCCAAAAGGGATTCGGATGTGTTCAGAGCCAAGAGGGATCAGCCAGCACCCACCCAGAGTGGCAAAGAACCATCTTAGGACAGCGCACAGGGCTCACCATGCCTTATTCACTCCACTGCTTGCGCAGCACTTGAGCATTCAGTGTGAGATGATCGTCATCACACTCAGTCTGTTGAAAACACAAATGTAAAATTTTGGCATTTCGTTTCGAGGAAGAGGATGGAGCTCTCGTCACTACAGGAATGTACTATGCCTGACTACAACCACACATGCATTGGGAGAAGAAAAAGGATCAGCCGGCTTCCATGGTTAACGCTGAGAGAAATCACACTTTCCCCAGTTCATGCTTCTCTCCCTGATTTCTTCCTGTTAAGTTATATGATGTTTTCATTGTTCATTGCCGCAGCCACACGTCAGAACATCTACATTTTTAGAGCTTCTCTGCCAACGTACATTTAGTCTAAATAAAGGAACCTAGCTCCTCTTCTTACTACCACGTGGGAACCTCAGGGATGTCTGCTGGCAAAGCGTAGCAGAGGACTCCACTGGCCATGCCAGGAAGTACTGCTGAGTGGTGGATGGGCCCTCACCTGCAAGAATTCATCGCTGCACTCCTATAATTACGCCACTCCCCCGGCACATAAAAAACATGTTGTAGTCTCAAGCAAATGCTGAATTCCATCCTCGCTCCTGGTTTTTGCCAGCTGACTGCGACATCACCCTGAAGTCAGATGTAAAAAACATGCATTGAAAATCATTAACAACAGCAAAAATAATTCCATCAGATCTTCCTCATTGTCAGTCAGAGCTCAAGGAGAGGAAAGCTTGATTTTAACAAAATTAATGCCAAACATGAATTCTCCATTCCCACAGCAGCCATTGAGCCGCTGCTGGAAAAACACAGCAGCCATTTCTTGGTGCGTATGTTGAAAGAAATCCCTCCTGGACGGACACAGGTGACCACCATTAAAGAGCACTCGTTGCTTCAACACACATTATACTTTGTACATCGAGTTATTTCAATTTTTTTTTTTATTATGACAATTTACATGTCATATTTATATGAAAGAAATGACAGTAGATATTATAACAAAAACATTATGAAAGAAAAGTTACACAATTAGGCCTACAAGCTATAAAATGGCTTCAGGCCCAGCTTATACACAAAGAGTTCTGACCAGACTGTAGTGAGACAACGCTGAACAATTCATTAACAAAAATATTGGCACCAGCCTTAACATTTTTTTTTTACTTCATTTACAAGGAATACAGTATTTAAACAGTTGTGTACTGCAAATCTAAAAACATGAGCTGTTATTAAACTGCAGTTAACCCTTTGAGCACTGA
The DNA here is from genome assembly GCA_016647715.1 of Pavo muticus. Taxonomy (NCBI): domain Eukaryota; kingdom Metazoa; phylum Chordata; class Aves; order Galliformes; family Phasianidae; genus Pavo; species Pavo muticus. The sequence goes on along the minus strand of JACDJE010000432.1, from coordinate 197,926 downwards.
GGCCACCATGACTTCCATTTTAAAAGGTTTTAATGCATCGTGTTTCACATGCATGTGGTATTTTGGCGAGGGGGGAAGGACAGTGAAAGCACCACCCAAGTTATGTGCAACAATGACAATTCCAGTTTTTTCAACATCTCTCTCCCCACCTCCCACACACACAGTGTGCGTCCCCTCGGTCCTTTCCCTTTGACACTGTAGCAAGTCATGATGGAAGAGATTTAAAAATCAAGGTTCAGGACTCTGAAATGCACGGGTTAGGCTCTGCAAAGAGCTCGGCTTGCGGGACTTCTAGAGAAAGAAAAGGAAAACGAGGCCAAGTGTGAACGAGACCGATGTTAAGGAACTCCAGATTTCTTTGTGAACATACGAACAGCACACAGGAGTAGGACAAGACTGTATTTCGTGTAAGTATATCTGAGATTTTAACCTATCCGGCAGTTTCGATCTAATTGTCACAGAAATTGGAGGACAGCCATTCTGCTAGCAGTTACCTGGTCTGCGCTCTCTGGGACAGTGAATACACCCAGTGCTTGTCTAGCATCTGCCTAAAACTCTGTGCCTATTTGAGAACCTGACACGGTGACATTATGCATTTGAATCAGTTGACTGCCATCTCATGGCTGCTGCAAATCTATGAAGCAGGGCTAGCAACTAGCAACCTGACTGGCATGAAAAACAAATCGTTTTCATGCAGGTTAGGGGGAGGAGTACCATTTTAATGAATGTAGCATAGGAATAAGATACTGTACAAGATTTTAGAGTCCATAAAATGAGTATGAAATGGAAAACTAAACAAGGTGTATAGCTGTATGGTTTGATTTCCTTTTCTACCACTAACTTGAGTAGCAGATCTGTTAAGGTCTTTTAACTAGCAAATGGTGCACTGGTAACAAGGCCTATTGCATGTTCTAGTAAAAGGACTTTATCCCCTTAGGATCATTTAAGTCAAGTTCCGACAGACTAACCTAAGTATCACTAATCAGTTTAGTCGTGTGGGACATAAGAAGAGGAACAAAGAACAAAGGAACCTGCGTGGACTCCAACCAACATCCCCAAAGGCAAACATTGTCACAGTACTCTACGGACCGATCCTAATCTTCTCCACATCCATGCTGTGCCTGTGGAACCGCTCCCTCAAGGAAAGAGACCGTGAACAGCTTTTCCTGTTGCTCTGAAGGTCACGATGAGAAAAGGAGGGCGTCAAGATGATTCTCTCACACGGAGACCTTCCATTTGAAATACAGTCTTTAAAGGGCAAATCAGAAGCAGTTCTTAAGTCTGTCCAAGACCCATCTTGCAAATTGCATGGGCATGCATCCGCATTTTTCCATTCCGCTTCCCTCCACCCATTCCCCATCTCCTGTTAGTGGAAAGAGCATTCCAACAGCAGGAGAAACCAACTCGGTCTGCACCTGGGGAACCAGTGAGACTGACTATACACAAAGTGCTGCCAAGTGCACGAAGTAAACCAACTGAAGGAATAGAGCAAATCTATCTTTCAGTTTTCCTTAGTAACCTTTGGGGTTATATGTAGCAATAGTAGATCTATTTGCAGACACACCTGCCTTCATTAAGCATGTGTCCTCTCTAACGGCTGTATCATCCCCTCTCCTGATCACAAGCTCAGGCGTGGGGTGCCAGCATTTACAAAACGATAGCCAAAAACCCAAGCTGTAGGACTTGCTTTTAATCGCAGTTATACCTGGAGCCTTTACACCACATCCTCCATTATAAAAACTTCTTATCTACTTAGAGTGTGTCCTATTCTTTCCCCCAGAAACTGTACACATTTTTTTTTAAGTAAGTGTCATACTAAGCAATATACATCTTCTGCAATATACAAAATAAGTTAAATTATTCCGAAGCGTTGGGACAGACAACTCCCAAGCACAGGCTTTTGCCGTTTGGAACTATCTCACTGAGTTACACCTAACCTAAAATAAGAGCTTGGTAAATGATGCACGTTTTCAGAAGTGACCAGTAATCCTCAGTACCCCGACTGCTGTGTGTCCAGCTTCAGGGGATTTCTGAAGCCAAAGTGTTCCGTTAGGTCCCCAACTCTACAGCATCACAAAGTGCTCGCTGAGAATTGTAATTACTTCAGTACATGCTGGATAACAAGTACTGTTTCTGTTGTTTTTTTTCATTTTCTGTCTTCTGACATATTAAGTGATATGTCCCTACCCCACTTGTTCTAGAAGGGGAGGAGGAAAAGTAAGATCCCAGGAAACGTGGGCTTCATCTGCACATCCTTCTTTCAGACAGCAGTCCTAAATGCTCCCATAGATTGTTTAAACACTGGAGGAGTTGCAGGGCTGTGCTCTTTTTGCATGAATTGCTGGAGATTTCCCCACCATATTCAAAAGATTCTGTTTTCCAGAAAGTTACCATTTGCAGGTATTTGATATTTTTGCATATATTTATACATGAAAGGATTTTATATACCCAGTGAACTGAAAGCAAATGTAAATATGTATCTAGGGTGCACGCTGCACGTTGGATGCTTAACACAAGCCTGTGGAAAGCATTCACTGCACGCATACCAAAACCAATTCTGAAGGCCTACACATTGCCATTCTGAACTAGATGATGCAAATCCCTTGCCACCAAAATTCCTCATTTACTTTTCATTAAATATATATATATATTGGTGAAAATAAGTAATTTGAAACAACTTCCTGAACGTTTTGACCAGGCCTTCCTACTGCAGAGCACTGAAAACCAAGCTGTAAGCGCCTGAAAACAGAGCTATACAATGGACACCCTGACAATGGACTTCTGAAATCATTAAACAGCATCCGGATACCAAACAGTTCAAGTGAGAAACATGAAGACCAATCAGAACAAGGGCACTGCTACCATACAGTTTCTCTTTTGTGAACATACGATTTCTCCTCAAGGTTCTTTGAGTGGGATCTCCCAGAGTGCAGGCCAGCACTCGGAAAACAGCAGTGACCAGGAAAGAAGCCCACTTCAGTCATCAGCTCCCGCTGCCTGAAGAGTAACCGAGACGTTTCAGTCCACAGAAATCTTGAGGCGACGTATTTATACGTGAGCAATTCAGAGAAAAAGCATCTGTTTTTCTCAATTAGAACAGAGCAATCCTTTCATTAAGTCAATCAGGAAGATACAGTAATTTTATAAGGTAATTTGACATGTAGGAAATCAAGCTATCCAAGAGCTCAGAGAGTTTGTTGTTCAGTACTTGTCTTTCTACAGGCTTTCAACATTAAGGGTTTTGGTTTTTTTCGGTAGCTTAGTGATGTTATTTTCCATTTTTAAATCAAGGTTTAGAAGATTCAATAACTAGAACACAGCAACTGCAATTAAATTTTGCCTTCTTAATTCCCCACCCTTCTGGTTGGATTAACGCTCTGCACTCCTTAGTACAGAGTGGCTGTACTTTGCACATCACTTCCCATGTTCATGGCAAAGAGCCATCCTTTATCTTTGTGGCACCCAAAAACATCCATTCCCCAACTCAGTTTATAGTTCCTTCCCTTCTCCAGTGCTTCTTAAGACTCACACAGCCCACAGAGATCAGTTCACTTTCTTCCTCATCAGTTATACTCTGAAGGATTTGCAGTTAAAAAAGATACAGCTTTTGGCGTCAACCTATGTGCAAAGAACAGGAGATCGCCAAATAAACTGCCTCCATGCTCAGCCAGTAGGTGCTCCTTCTTTTGCTGTCCATCGTGTGATAAACCCCTGGCCGGAATGCATTCTGTTCCTTACACACCCTGAATTTCTGCTAGCCCAAAGCCACACCTGAAGATGAGCAGTCAAAGACGTGTGACTTCTGATCTCACGATGCATACAGAAGAGCACAAGCTGCTAAGGACACCACAACACCCGGAGGACATTCCCACTCTGGGATCACATACACATGACACAACAGCATGAGCCCCACGTGGCAGTCAGCCGGCCTTGTGTCTGAAAACATCTTTCCAAACAGATTCACATTTCTGACCATGCTGGAAGCTTTGGACAGGAGAGAAAATGGAAGTTTTAACATCCTGGGCTCTGTAGAACATCTAGGCAGATCTTCCTTGCACAATATTCCCACTGGTCTAACGGGACCTCAGGATCCCAAGGGATGAAGCCATCCCAGCTATCAAAGGTGACTTCTCAGAAGACAGATAATTGTTTTGTAAAACTGACCAAAGAAGGTAACGACCTGTCTGTCTACATTGGTTAAACTTGATGCTCTTGACATAAAATTCAATGCTCCACTTCTGCTTTCTGGTCTCCTATGTCACTCCCGAACGCAGTGCTCAATTTCTTCCTTGTTGGTATATTCGCTATTTTAACTGCTTTGTATTTTCCTACATTCACAATGACTCACCCACTACACATCCAGCATCTGGGGTTGTCTACAAGCAAGAACGTTTGCCACGGCACTGATCAGGCAGGAAAAGGCTCCATCTGGCAGCAAAAAAGGTGATGGCACTGCCAAAATAAATGAGAAGTCACTGGTTGCACAGTGTTGCTGCATGGGAATCAAGACAGTTTGCACTGAAAATATTAAAAATGCTTAGCAATTATTAACATTAGAAAGTGGAAGCCATATGCTTGTTTTAAAACACAAGTATATTAGAAATGTAGAAGCACTACATTTATGCATCACCTAGGCAAAGAAAAACACCGCAGTAGCTAAAATGCTACATACACTTTTAAGAACATTCTAAACCCTGTTTTAATACCTGCTCGTGAAATCTGTTAACGGTTAACATTGATAAGGTGGAAGGATATTTAATCTTTAATGACGTTCAATTCTCATTTAGAAAGAGTGTGATTCCTCTTTTTTTTTCTTAATCACAAGCTTGCTTAGCACAGCAGATAATGAACGAGTTCTATCTTTCTTGCAGCTCTGATGATTCTAGTTGTAGACGTGCACTGCTAGAACCCAATCGAGTAACAGGCACGGATTGGTTCTGATAGAACTCGTGGAGAGACAGGTGGGGAAACAAAACCAAGACTTTCCAGGCCAGAAGTAGGTACTTTTGGATCTAGGTATTCTAGAGAGGTATTTAGTAAAGGCCTAATGCCGGTTTTAGTAGAAGAAAACAGAAGTGCTTCATGACTGACTAGTAAATACAATATAATGGAAGGGAATCAGGTGGGGCAGGAAAGGAGAACTCACTCCTCAGTGGCAGCAGCAGTTTCGGTGCATCCATTGCCGGCAATGGACATCAACACCAGTCAAAAATCCAAATCTCAGAGCAAAAGGAGTAACAGATGTGACCTTTTTGGATTTCAACGTTTGGCAGATCTTTTTCAGCTGTCTGTGTGCTACAACACGTACAAATGCTACAGCCTGCATCTTAATTCCAAATGAAGAGAAAACTCAACGCTACCCAAAGCAAATTTCAGCTCTGCTCTTTCTTATGTGCCCACGTTTGTTGGTTCTGTCTGTAGCCTCCTTTTTTTTTTTAATGAAAGCACATATCACTTCAGGCCAGAAGTTGATGAGACGTCTTGGAGTCGAGTGTTTTCTCTCAGAAATACTGCCTTCTTGAAATCAGTTTGGTCACGTGACAATTATTAAAATGTATTTTAAGAAAATTCTAATGGCCAAAGGCCAACACTACATTCAAAACCTGCTAATACATCCAGGCAGATAAGTAAAATCAAAACAAAAACACACACAAACCCCAAACAGAAAACCTCCAAAAGGAAAACTGTTCCATTTGTTTACTTCAATTTGAAGTAGATACTAAGGACATGAATGGACCAGTCACGGTTTATTGGAAAATCCCTCAATCCTGTAATTCTGTGGTCAGTGCAGTTTGTACAGACACATTCCATTCGGAATACTCCAACAGAAAGTGAAACCCAAGTGGCCAGGCAGCTACTGCAGGATTCTTTTGTCTGTAAAAGTTTGCAGCACGTCAAGATGCCATCCCGTTTACAGACCAACTTCACGTCAACGCGTCCTCCCACTAGACGCCGTGCACAGGAGACCATCTGATGAACTACGCATGAGATAGCTTTGTAAATTCATCACTAGCATGTTTCAACTGTCAAAAACTTCATTACAGTACACTTTACTGTACAAACACTTTAAAGGATGTTTATTAGGAAAGTCTGCAAGTCATAATGGATAGTAGAGTTCTTGTTTATGGTACCTTCTTGGCCTCTAGTAATTCTGTTTGCCTCCAGTATTAAAATCAAACTGCTTCCATGAAGGTGATTACTAATGAGCTATGGCATGTTAACCTACAACTCACAAAATGCGACAGTACAGACGTTAAATTTGAGACTGTCTGTTAAGTTGTAATCTAAGTTGTGAACATTTAAATATAATATATATCTCATATGAAAAAGCTAAAGCACAAGTGCTTCTGCACCCCGCCCACCCCTTGAGCCAAACCCACCCCAAATTCCGGTTTGGGCCCTGACCGATTTGGAATGCTTTCTTAGGCCACCCATTTCCACAAATTTGTATGCACTCAGGAAATATAAAGCCAAAAATATACAAATCTCTTGTTGTGATAAGGTTTTTGTGAGTGAAATTACCCAGGACCATGGACTTGGAAGGAGAAAGGGGGGTAAGAGAGGGAATTTACAGCAATTCTTCTTCAAAGTTCAAAACTGGTCACTTCACAGAAAGACTGCAGGACTGGTGAAATTCTTGCTTCTAAAAAGTGATACTGTAGTGGAGAATTTTCTAGGAAAAATAAAACAGCTTTTAATAACTGGCCCGCTGGTATGAGCTACCGTGGAATAAATTAGCACAAAAACGGAAGTCTTATAACTGTTCACTGTTACAGACGTAATCAACAAGGTCAGTCACTCTCAAAAGTTCATCTTCATCTTCCTCTGGCCCTACCGCTTCCTGCCCGCTGCCCGTCCCGTTGGGCGCCAGGCTGGCACTGGCTGTGCTGTCCTTGGGGGCTTGGGTCTTCTCACTAGGTTTGCCAATCAAGTTCTCAATGGTTTTACCTGGGCTCTGTCCGTTGGTGGAAGGCAAGTCCACCAGGCTGTAGTCCAAAGGGCTCTCTACTTTTCCTACGTTATCAAAGTCATCTTCGTCGTCACTTTCTATCCGGTAGCAGTGCTTCTTGGTGTTGTCTTGAGGAGCCTGCGGTGCTGGCAGCTTATTTGCAGGGTTTTCTGCCTCATCGTTAGCATTTTCGCAGTTATCTTCGTCGTCTGTTTCAATTCTGTTGAGCCGTTTGCGGACAGGCCTCTCTTCATCTTCCTCATCCTCTCCTTCCTCAGAGTAGTCGTCCGTACTTCGCCGACGTTTTCGAATCAGTCGCTTCGACTCTTTTGTGGAATCATCATCTTCGGAGTTCTTGGATGCGTAGCTCTCTGGAATAAGCAGCAGACTTAAAGCCGTTAGCAAATCTGAGTGCATGCAGAGCAGTTACACTCCTATTTTTTAATGACTTACACTCATCAAAACGCCATCTCTGACTCTCAGCACACACATTTCAGTCTCCTTCCTCAGTCCCCCAACCATGTCAAAACGCTTGCATACTTCTCACATTCTAAAGAAACTGCTCAAATAGCCAAGTCCAGCAATCTGCTGCTATTCTGCTCTCAGCCTGAGCATTATGGGAGGTTTTGGAGGCCTCTGCTAGAAGTTAGAAGTGCTTACTTCATCTGGAATAGCACAACTTCACAGCCTTCCAGAAAGTGAGGACCCTCTGCGGAGCCAGGAGCTGGACTCAGTGATCCTCACAGGTCCCTTCCAACTCAGGATATTCTACACTTCTATGAAATAATGGCTCCACTACCTTCAAAGTATATATCTATATATATACACACACATACACATGCATACAACTCTACTATCCTCCCCCCACTGAATTCTACAGGACTTCTTTCAAAGCACATGAACACTGAATGTGGCTGGAAGGCTGCTGCCCCTCAATGGAAGGCCTTTTCCTTGCAAACTGGCTTAGGTGAGAAAAGACAGACTGAAAGATCAAACACCATTGGCTTTCTCCTTGCTATTTCCATTATAAATGCATGCAGATTGTCATTTTTAAAGGTATTATCAGTGTAGGTTCAGGTTGCTAGAGGCTTTGGCAGAGTTCCAGTATTTTCAGTGTAATTACATTTCCAGTTACTGTTACATACTTTTTACATTAGAACCGTGGGAAACTACTGGAATGGTACTAAATGGCATTGGGTTTAGTATGCAAAAAGCCAGTACCAAAAATACCTTAAGAGATGGGTTTTCATGTACAAAAGACACCATCAATCAGGCATTGTTTAAAGTCACAAGTGCAGGCAGCAAAGAAAAAGTCAGCCACCATATAGCAGATTGTGAGCAGACAGCCTATATATCCTATTTCTGAGAACAGACTGTATATTGAAGAATGAGATCAAGTTTTCAAGATACCACACGGCTGCATTACATACTTGCTTCCCTTCGTGGAAGAGGATCCTGTGACACTCTACAGACTCAGGCCAGCTCTTCCAAGACTTACCTACAGGTGCCCTGGCACCCACTGCATCCTATAAAGCTCAGCACATCTCAGTGCCAAACAGACAGTTCTCATGAGCTGGGCATCAGAATTCAAAGGACCCAAAGCCAGTGGCTGTGTTTGTACAAGCTAATTTTGTATCTGAATACACACTGGTGGCTATGGAGTGACCGACATTACTGCGAGCAGGTTTTCCGTAACATCATACACACCTGCACTGATTGCAGCACCTTCAAACAGGAGACTGCATAGGGATTGGAAAAGGCTGAATGACCACAGAGGAAGGTAGGGTGGCATACCGACCTACACAAAAACAATCAGGGCACCAGAAGGCAAAAAAGAATCTTTGACCATTCATGGAGAAGGCTTTGTGGCCTCTTAACAGAGAAGTGGCAAAATAGTGACATTAATTATAGCTTTGAAATGCCACCACTCACTGCCAGACACAGTAAAGTCAGACCTGTGAGGCCAGAGCAGGGACAGTGACTCTGAGAAGTAACGGCGCATCACACAGTACCTGTGGGCTGCTTCCCAAGGAAACAGTTTGTGAGAAACATCAAGGAACTCTAGAAAGAAAAATTTCTGGGCATCCCTGAATTATACACAGTTTTCTCCTTAGGCTAATGCAGACATACACCAGCTCCTGCAAATCAGACTGTGTATTTTACCTTCACTGTCTGAAGTGGAGAGCCTGCGTTTGTGAACTCTTCTTAACTCCTTTCCGTATCGGACACTCTTCTGAGAGCCATCACTTTCTGAATCCTCCTTGTAGTTAACTTGCCTCTTCTGATTCCTTCTTGATCTTCTCCTCCTGGTTTCCAGGTAATCGTCATCACTGTAATCTGTGTAATCACCACTCTCTGTACAGAAGAAAACAGCCTTGTCTGTTATTCCATTAAGACAAAGCTGCACTATTAAGATAAGCTTTAGACCAGCACAGATAAAACCAGGCACATTTCCAGCAGAGGAGAGCCTCAGCCATCACACCTCATTAGCCTGACCTATCCCAGGCTCACTCATCAGTTCTCCCTTCCACTGCCAGCAGTGAATTGCTTACATTTAAAAACCCTTCTCACAAATCCTTCTCCATCAAACTACCCCAGAGCAGGTTTTCTTCCCATGTTTTTGTTCCCTCATATCTACTGGTGCCAAAGATGCTTCCTCTACAATTCCTGACAGCTGAAGCAAGCTGAGTCAATGACATATACGTTACCACTTCCACTGGAAAGCCCCCCCCTTTTTTTTTTTCCAATTTAAATGCATTGCACTCTGCCCAAATAATTCTCAGAACAGGTAGATGAATAGAAACAACAAAATGAGAATCCAGGTAAGATCTGAGCTTGGAGTATTAAATCATTTACAACAAATCTAGGCTTAAAAGTTCACTTACAACAGAAACTATGGAGAAGAAACTTACCATCGTTCTCAGTTCTTCCTGCACCGGACTACTGCACCTATTGGCTTTAAGAATTGAACGTATTTACATTTGCAACAGTTAACATCAGCTCTGAGTCAACTTCTGCTGCTTTTGAGCTGTGCCAGAGCAATAATCCTGAGATCACAGTGCATTCCTATGTGCAACCCATACTGCTCTTAAATTACTGACTGACACCAGTGACAGATCAAAGCAGCAATCCTCTTTACCTCCTGAAGTATTACAGAAAGGGTCACAGCCAGGCAAGAAAACACTGCCTTCACAAAAAGCTCCCATCTCTGACTGAAAACAAAGCCACTCACAGGGAACATTACTTCTTTAGCTCAAAACAGTGCTCAAGCAGGATCCTGAGGACAGCAACAGGGGTAAAGGAAAACAGTTACGACTGTGCAGTTACATATCTAGGGAATTATGTTGGAATCAGTGGGGCAAGGCTCTTCCAACCAACACTGCTGCAAAAGTGAGACAACTACACTGCATTCAGTGTTTCCTCTTCCTGCTCTTTTTAAAACAGGATGCTTCTGATGGCACAGGATGGGGTGCTGATCTTCTCGCAGATACGTGTTCACAAAGAAACAGATTTGCTTGTAGGCATTACAGAGGAGATGGCCAAATTCTTTGTATCTTCTAGGTTCTGCAAATACCTTCCTTACTAACTGCTTACGTTTAGTGCAGTGATGCATTCAGGACAGGAAGACAGCAAATACTGCAAGTGCATGTGGCTACCTTGATCTGTTCATGCATTAACCCTTCTTTTGGAAGCCAGTACCTCAAATCAACCTACTTCAACATGATGACTGTCTACATTCACTGAAAACATTTACCTACAATTACAATTTACAATTACAATTACAATGGATCTACAGATAAAACACTGAAAAGGTAACCATCCTCTGTACAACTGAACGCCACACAAAACTGACGGCAGCTGAAGGAATTTGTTTTCCACACAAGGTGAGGGAAAATATTTCTTTCAGAAGAAGCTTTTTCAAAGTTATTCAGGAGGTCGTTAAGTTCATATAAAGAAGAATATTTTTGCCTCCATCCTTTGTACTCCCTGCAATCATGTTCCAAACAGATGCACAGGAGAGCTGGAACTGTCCACAAAGGACACGACATAACGGGAGCATACATTTAAACACAGACAGAACCTATCACTCAGCAAGTTTCCTTTAGAACACTCACAGCAGAACAAGCAGCAAACAGCTTTGCAGACAGGAAGCAAAGATGACATACACTTGACCAAAGGAACCAAAACCATCAGTGTCCATGTCATGACAGGAAACTGAGACTTCCACTCTTCCTCTCTCCAGCACAAAATATTCCGTACATTTAGAAGACCACTTATACTCACCAGATTCTCTGCTTGAATTGTCCTCGGAATCTTCATCTTCATCATCTTCAGAGTATTTTTTCTTGACTGTTTTCCTTCGTAACCGCCTGCTTTGCCTCATGGGCCTGGAGAGGTGTCGCCTGGATATGCGGGCACAGAACTCGGAATCGCTGTCTTCGTTTGATGGTGGATCATCTTCACTTTCGTCCAGATTCTCCTCTGATATAACAAACTCATCCTGAGATCTGCTCAAGGAGAGACCACAGACAACAGAGAGATCTGAAACGAAGGATCGAAACGTAACCTCCACTTCATGAGCAAGTAATACGTGCAAAGCAGGTACTTAACAAAGCTGCACAAATCTTATAGAAAGGATGCGTACTGAAGGTCCACAGTGAGCAAACTGCCATCACTGACATGGAGTTTCTGTTCTGTCTTGGAAGACAGCTTTACAACACATGACATTACACAGCGGATCAGAACAGCGGGTAGAAATGAACGCTACATCAAAATGTGGCCACAGCTGACATTTACAGTGGACAAATTGTAGAGTGTTCACACAGTGCGATCCAGCACAACATCTGCATCGCAGTAACTCTGCATAAGCATCACCTGTGAGGGAGGAAAGCATGTTCTTGTATACAAAACAGTGGAACCCTGCAGGTGCACAGACACTTGCATTTGGCTGCCAGCTGAATGTAAATCCCAGGATAACACTCAGAAGGTATTCGGCAGAGAACTGAGTTGAAAATGCTTGAGCATGCTTTAACAGACCAATGTGCTATTAATTCCAGGAGACTTCCAAAAGCTCCAATCGTAGGTTGGATATTTTCAGCACATTTTGCTTGACTATTCAGCATGTCACTGAGAATTCCTTAACGTGGTCATATGCAAAAAAGAAAGCTCAAGAGATATTTGCTTCTGTGTTGTGTAGGTTACCCATAAACTCAGTACATTGACTGTTCTAATGGGTAAAGCTTTAAAAGTATTACAAGCTCAACTATGTTTCTTCGTTGAGGTGTAAAGAAAATCTAAAATTATTATTATTATTATTATTTAATATGATGTACTTCCCAGTCTGAAAGATAAGAAAAATTCCAGGGAAAAATAATTTCAGTGAGCCTAAGCAATATTCATTCAGTCTCTAAAGCCTCACATGACACACATTTGTTTCCTGCAGTGTAACCCTCTTCTGTGGCTGTGTTCAAACCTTATCTTTTAGAAAGCAAAAGGCAAGAGCTGATTCCAGAACACAAACTTCAAGTTTTGTATGCTGGAGAAATGGAGAAATTTTACTTTTCTGATTTCTAAATGGCAACCTGGCCAAATAAAGATCCCACAGAACAGGACATATTTTCAGAAGAACAACCCGCCTCACTTTATCTGCATCTTTGTTAAGGATAGGTTTTGCTTAAAATGGAGGTTGGATGACTGCAGCACGTGGCTCTGAAGTATCGTTTTTCCAGCACAACTAAATTCAACTAAGCCAGGAGTATTTTGCTGGCACTGTACAATGGTGTTCCAGATCGGATGCATTCTCCCAGTGACCATTTTAGGGGCACTGCAGAGTCACAGAAACCCGAAGCATGCAGCGACTCGTGGCAGAAGCTAAACTGGAGACCTACCCATCACTGATCTTAAACTCATCCTCGCTCTCTTCCTCGTCCAGATTACTGTCACTATCCAGGTCGTTCAGTCGCCGTCGTTTCTTGCGCCGTGCTGCAGCAGCCCTTTGGGGTCGCTTATTTTCTTTCCTTTCTTCCTCTAGGATTGTGGAAATGTCCTTTCCACGATGTCCTGTGATATTAGACATGTCTTTGCCTCTGCCAATGCCTGAATTCAGGGATAGAAAGGGAAAAATGAGAACAAGATTATTTTTGTTTAACGTTGCTCCTAACTTTCTTCATGCCTCTTGCTTCAGATTCTTTTCTGTAAAAGAATCATTTTTTGATGCTGTCTGAGTCTTATTGCTGACAGACACAGCCCCGGTTGTGGTCCCTGGGAAACACTGAGGTCAACACAGAAGACAGAAGGTAAAGGTTGGCATTCTGCTACTTAACCACAAAGTACATCATCCCCCGATGACAGTGTTTTTTGAGTAGGGCAGATAGCAGAAAATACATCTTCTTCCTAAGGCCTTCATACTCTTCTTGGGAGTTTTGGGAGTGTTTAAGCTGCTGTTTGGCCAATAAGTAGACTTTAAGAAAAGCTGGTTTTACTCTTGAGGATCTAAGTTACATTTATTAACGTCTCGTGTAACACACCCACAGACACCTGAGGTTCAGACTGTCTGCATACATCCGCTGGCCTTCTGAAAACTGCTGTCTGTATAGAGACGCCAGAAGCCATATAAGGAAGGGATTAAGTTTCACAGCAGTTGAAACAAGCTAAGGTGACGCAGAAGCACGGATTCATCAGTCTCAGGTGCTTTGGAAGATCTCTTTTGTTCCCTGTGGTGCCTTACCAAGCAGCAACAAGTACAACTGCACTTCATTCATGTACAACTGAGGAGCGCTGAGATCTGCATTAACATTTCAAGACTGTATTTGTAGACCCAGCCTTCAAAGGGTCCAAACATGGACCAGTTTCTGAACCCAGTATTTACTGGTGTCAGATGTCAGCGGTGCTAGCTGCCACTCTCAAATTCAAAACATAGTGAATTAACCTTAAAACCTGTCTTGTCATGGTTATTTACTGTATTCATGTATTAAAACATGTACGAGTTGAATTTAACTATCAACACCAAATGCTTTTTGGCTTCTTCTGGCAGCTTGGCATGGCCATTTCCAAGGGAAATTATTTAGTGTGAGCCTGAAAGTGCAATAGTAAGAATTGTAAACTACACAGTGTGAGGGAGAGGACTCTATTTGTTGCCTGTCACACCAAAATAAATTTGGTCTCAATCTTCACACCACCACTGGAATGAAAAACAAATATGAGAAACATACCTCCTCCATCTGCTTCCTTGATGTCATCTTCAATTGCCTCGTCAATTGCCTCATCAAACTCATCAAACCTAAAAGTAACAGTTTTCACTTATGATTTTATATGACATTACAGAAACATACCCCAAAATCTTAAACTGCTTTAACCAACCACGCTGCATAGGTAATGGGCTGCATAAATGACAAAGTAACATAGGCAGAGGGGCAGACACATGAGAAAACAGACATCTAAAAGATGTGTTTATTATTTCTATTTGCAAGCAGAGTATTTATCACTGACAGACCTTCTGGTGCTGAGCTACACCAGCAGAAAAGCACGTTTGTTTTACATGACACAATGGGATCAGTGGCACTTTTCACACCAAACATGAGCAATTCCTTCACACCTTTTACAGGGATGACATACACACTGCCAATTTGCAGAACAGGCTTCCTGGAAAGCACCTATTAAAGCCGAGGGATAATTATTCACCCTGTCGAAGTTTGCCTTGAGAATGTTTCACGTAGCTTCATTTCTGCTCACAGTAATTACACCTCACAGGCTGGCAGCACTCTAAGCTGAACAGAGGAGATGTACTGTACAGAGCTCTTCATAGCGACACGCAAATAAACCATAAGGGAACGTTACATAACCAGTTAGGAAAAAGAGAAGCAGTTTGCTTTTGTAAGCCTGCCTCAATCCCTGCACATGGAGTGGCTCACTGAAGGGCAACAGCAAAGGGAGGAGAAAGGAGCCAGTCCTCCTGCACAGAAGATGACTTCCTTAGTTAGTTTCTGCAGTTAGGAACTGCAATCTTGTAACAAGGGCCTGTTACCCGTATTACCCAAATACCACCTTGAGGAATTACACACAGAAGTACAACTTGTACTACCTTTGTAGGAAAGACATTTTGTTTACATTATTTTTTTCTACTCATTTCTCTGTTTTTAAATTAGAAATGACTGTGCATGGGACAATACTTTCATCAAAGATTTGGCTCACCAGTCACTAAAGAAAGAGTACAGGTACGTTCATCTCTGTCCTCCATTGTAGCCTCCAGCAGAAGAAGACAAGAACAGATCTGGTATTACTCTATAACCCAAATGCAGCCGTTAAACACCTTCGTTTAAAATGAGGTGACTGATTGCTGGTCTTTCTGTACATCCCAAGAACAGCTGTATGTCATGTTTAAGGCAGCTTTACACAGTAAGGAAGTAACTCTGAAATTACTCCATCAATAAGGCTTGTCCCACATGACTCAAACACTATTTTCCCTCTAGAGCACTAAAAAACCCTTTAAAATGTGAGAAATCACTTAGTGCTCTCAAATCACAAATAACCTGAAATCCAACGTGGGCTGACAACTGCTTGTCAATTAGCTGTAATGGCACATCATTTCTGCTGCTGCTGCTGCTTTATTCAGAAAGCAGGTTTCTGCTAACCTTCTCACAAAAGGAAAGCACAGATGACAAAAAAAGGAACTAACCTGTCTTCAGAGAACCAGAATGTTACACAATACAGGTTTGTCTGTAAGCAGGATGAGACACTTAGCATTTATTTTCCCCCTCGGAAGGAAAGCACGCACAGCTCTCACTGACACTAATAGGACTTCACTGCAGACGTACGGATTTGAAGTGACACACTGACATGTGCAATACTTTCACCAGCTCAAAGTTACATGCGTGATGCAGTCTGTGAGACAGACTGTCATTTTCTATCAAAGACTGATTTTCAGGAGCAACATTACAATAAACATCATTTTCACCAACAGTTATTGCCTCTCCAAAATGTGTGTCCCACTGCAGTCATGCCAGATATCCTACAGGTAAGACTCCTGGCCAGACGCTGCCTGACCTGTCATGGACGTAGCAAATCTAATTGTGCCCCTGGCATCATGTTCCTTATAGAAATAATTTCACAAGCCAGAAATGACCTTTTTGTTAGTGTGGCTTCTGCTGTTAACCTTAAAAGTTACAGAAACTCAACAAGCTAAGTAAGATCAGAATGAGTTTGCTGAGCAGGCTGAAAACCCAACACAAAGGTCACATCTCTCCTCAATGGCACAACCAGACTGAGCTTAACCATGGCTATTTGCTGGAAAGTTCTGGAAGCTGTAACGTTCTCGTTTATTATGATAAGGGTGTACAAAGAGCAAGCACTGTGGGAAAGGCAAGTCTCCTTATATTCTTAATGCAGCTGCGACAAAAAACACAAGCTCTCAGGCTGCAGTGCTTTCTTCCAGTCCCCAAAGAGGGAAAAAAGAGAGATGGGAACTTCAGGCCCCTAGACAGAAGCAAAAGTTCTCCCTTCCAACAGAAAGCAGGAGTATAACCCACCTGCTTTAACTTATTGCAGGAGCTGCAATGACATCATTTTTTTCTCCAGCATTGCTGAACAGAGTACCACATGTGTTTCAACTTTGTATGCATCCAGTTTTCAATATACAAAGTAATAAGCACCTCCTTTTCACAAACATCCAGCATAACCGGTGTTCAGAGGAAACAACACAGACGCTTTAATTTGGCCTCTCTTTTAAATGTAAAAGGGTGCATGAGAAGCAGGCGGTTGACTGAGAAGGAAAATGATGGTGTGCTTTATTTTTGCTTTATAAGCTGTTCAAACAAGCTGCCTACCTGTAGCTTATGCATTTCCGGGTTCTGGTAGACCTCCTTTCAAGCAGCTTTGATTTGTGCTTTTTGGAATCTTTCTTTTTTTCTTCTTGACCTTCAGGGATTTCCGGCTCCTGTTGACATTAAGACAGAGGTGTCAAGAAGTTCTCTTCACTCCCTCCAGATTTCTCATGCCTGTGCTCACACCACACACAAACACACTGCACAAGGGCTGAGGTACCACTGTGTTAATGCTACAGCAGCCAGGTGATGCTCCCAGCACCTGTAAATGCAGCCAGCTGAACAAACTGACCAGGTGTATGGGAACTGTTGAATCATGGCCTGAACCTCTGATTGACCACCTGAGGCAAGCACTGAGTCAGCCATGGGAGCACAGGTGAAGGCAATTCACCTGTGTGCCTGGAAGGGGTGGAGCCAGGCTCCACCTCTCCTAGACCCCATTTAAGGGCTGACTTCCACTAAGGAAGGATCTCTTCCTGGAGATTGCTCCTTCTGGAGTCTTGCAAGCCTACAACACTGGTGAGCACCTTTCCTCTCTGTTTGACTATTCTTACTAGCCTAACTTCTCTATATACTGGTTAACTTTACAACCTGTTAACCTTATGACCTGTTAACCTTACACCAGGTAAGTCTCTGTGTACAGTGACTCTGCCCCTGTGCCACCACACTGTTCTTTGACCCATACAGCCAACAGCACAGGTTGTGCAGTGACTGGCTTTGGTCTGAGCCACTACAAACGCCTTTACACGGTGCAGCTTTGATGAAATCCACACAGTTTAATTTTATGACATTCTTTCCAATTTATTCATTTCTTAAAATTCTGTCCCTTGGTTGAGTTTCAGACTCTCAGCCAGAGAGTCTCTTGCAAGTCTGCAAAATCTGTTACCATTTATCTGCTATCCAGAGACAGAGGGAGAAAGCTGGCTTTATTACCGTCAGAGTGGAAAGTCTATACCTAAAGAGAAGTTTTGTTTTTAACTCTCGTGGAAGGAGAGATTACATAATTTTGGATGAAAGCATCTGGCTATGACAGGAAGAAATTCACTTGAAAATGTATTGAAGACATGAGAAAAGGACAATCTCCACGTGAGTAAAAAGATTTTTTTCCTTTTCTGTGAAGTGAAACCACACAGGAATATCTGTTACTAAAACACAAGATGTTGATAGTTTTTCATCAAATGTGACTTCAATATGCATTTCTGGGAGGGAAATGTCATGCTTCTAGTAGATACTACCTCCCACCCCTGTCAAAAGCCAGAAAACACTCATCTCCCTCCACTGCTTCTAAAGGAAGGCTGTGACACTGGCTCAGACAGAGATACCAGAGTTAATGAAACTGAATCCTGCCCTTATAACTCACAGAATGGCAATGGATTCTACTGACATCCCAATTGTAATGGGGGAAGTTGATTCTGAGATTCTCCACTGATGGAGGGCCCCAAAGCCCCTCCGCTAAACTCAAGTTCAGACTAAAAGGAAGGCCCTGGAATTGTTTCTGTCCTACATATACGCTGATCTCTCTTTCCAAGCTACTCCTATCTCTTCTAACACACCGTTCAGATCCTTCTTCCTTGAGAAGTGTAGAAAATAAAAGAATAGAACACAGACCCAGTAACTCACCTGTGGTGGAATGATGTTCTCAATGCTGATACCCACGTACACCAGTCGCTCTTTTCTTTAGGAGAGAAAAAAGAAAATAAGCTCACAGAATGACTGCAGATATCCGAAATAACACTGCAAGTAGCACCAAAACCATCCCAGGAGGATGCACCAACTGAAAAGCTGTTACTGTTGGAATTACATATTAAATCCCATGGGATTACATTTTCCTGTATGAATAACGTAAGTGATTTCCAAAGAGTTCTCACAAACACTGGAGTTTGAAGATGCATGGTGGTTGAACACCAAGGACAACACCATGGACAAGAGAACAGCCTGCTGTATAATGAAGACATTCTATGACTAAGCTGGTAGGAATTACTGGAGTGCAGGAGAAGCCAAGGAAGCAGGGACATCTGGTCCAGAGAACCAGAAGAGAGAACAGTGCTCAAATATAGGAAAAACTACTGTAAGGCAAAGTAGGCTGCCCTTATGGTCCACAGCAGGTACCAGGATTCAATCAAAGTAAGTAACATTGAGTTTAGGCAGTAGCTGCAAGCTTAGCTTAGCAGCATCCACTGCCATCTGAATTGCCATGTCTGGCTCCTGGCCTCTGCTTGCTGCTCCAGTGGGACATCTGTCCGCCCCAAGATGCCTCAGACATCCCAGCACCACTCAAACAGCACCAGGTGCTGATCTTTGGGCTAAGAAGGCAATCTATAACCTCTTCCATTGACACGAGAGATGATTTAAATAAATGAAAACAACAAAGCAAGCTGGTGAGCCTGCAAGGATTCTGAAAGTGAGCGACACCTCTATAGATTTTAACACTGTTTTGAATAGAAGTGATTTAGAACACAGCTGCTGCAGGACAGCTCTATGCAGGGACAAGGTACGAACGAGACATTTGCCAGAAGACCTCCAGCCTTCAAGATCTGGTGAAGCATCACCACGGCTGAAACGAAATCATGCCAGAACCAATGCTAAACTCTTCTGGTTTTTTGAGATGAAGATTCTGCATTAATCAATCAGAATCAGACTTGTGCAGTTACACTGCGTAGCTGCACTGAGCACGTACCCAATTACAATGGGCTTCCAACAGGATGCATCACGTACACAAGTCATCCACAGCTCTACCCTAATGTCCCCATCCCTGGAGGTGTTTATGGCCAGGTTAGATGTGGCCTTGGGCAACCTCATCTATTGGCTGGGCAACCAGATCAACGCAGCCTGCAGCAGGGATTTGGAACCACGTGATCTTGGAGGGCCCTTCCAACCCAAGTCATTTTAGGATTCTATGACCCCATACTTCAAATGTGCCCCATTTTGTGCAAATAGCTACAGGCATCTATGAGTAAAAATTTGGTTTCCAATACTTTGATTAATTTGGAATGAATCTAAGTCAATTTTAAGGTAGTTTTCTGACTAGCCTTCTGCACTGTACATTTTTATGCAACAACCTTCTGGAGAACTACCTACTGAAAGAATCCAGCATCATATTTTTTTATTAAATACCATGAACACATATAGTTCCAAAAGTAATACCGACAGAGAGTGCAAATGGATTTTAGGTTATTTTAAAGCCAAAAAGACCATAAGCTTTGACAACTCTGTATCATATCTAAATAGAAAATGTTGGTTTTCTATTAAAGTAATTGTTTGTGCCTCCTAACTTCAGCTCTCCAAACTGTCAGACTAAAAGTAAATGGCCTTCGTCCACCCTGAGCACCACAAGATTGGTTGGATGAGGAGGAAATTTCACCCTTTGCAAAGTCACTGTGTTCTAAAAATGCGACTAAGTGGCATCTTAAGGCAAGGAATACAACTCCTAAAATCAGAAAGGAACTAGAAATAAAAACATTTTCATATACAGTGAATGTCTTTGATGGTCTCTTCTATTTCTCATTTCTTTTAATGCAAAACATGAAGAGATGGGAGGGATGAGAAAAATTCAGCTGTTTTTAAACACGATCCATGAAGGTTCTGAGATCTGCTTTACCTCCCCCGGCTCAGGTACACACTAATACCTCAGTAACACTAACCAATAGTGCAAACATCTCGACCAACAGGCCTGGAGCTGTGGGATGCTGATGGGCCCCAACTAGTTACAAACACATACTGTAAGAATCTAGAAAACATTGCTACAGGGAAGTTAGGAACGCATGACAGGAAGTGCTCTGCCTGACAGGGCCTGCAAGAAGTAGAGAATCCCCAGTGGGATTTTCTGTAAAGAAGTCTGAGAGGCTCCAGCAAGATTAAAAGTGGCATCCGGAGCAGCTCCTGCCTTGTCATAGCACGTGACTACTGGAGTTTAAGTGTAGACACCTGAAATTCAGCCAGGCTGCTGCAGCAGCAGCACCTCAAATTCAGGAATGGGAGAGAAGTAAGGGTATGACTTTGATGTACATATTTGTCAGAGTCGTCATGAAACTGAAAAGTTTTCACTGGACACCTGTGGCACTTTGGGGATGTGTAAGAACACAGCTGAACAGCTGAATCGATTTCAGTCAGATTCCTGAAAGGCTGGGAATAACTGCACAAGCACAACAGTGTCACCAGTTCAAAAACCAACACCGAATCTGATAACAATACCAGGAAGCTGTTAAGTGTGAGTGCCCACGATGAGACAACTGTTCCCCTTCCCAGCAAAACAGACGAGAGGTACTGTGATCTCACAGAAACATTAAAGTGTTCCTGAGCCCCAACCAACCAACTGTAATTTACACAGCAATAAAACAGAACAGATCATTTCCTCTAGCATCACAATTCTTGCTCTCTTCAGCCTTTCTCACCTGGCAATTTACTGAAATATACCACCATTAGGTTGAAAGACTTCGATACTCAATTACTGCGTCACAAAACCTTTATATCCCAAACTCACTTCTCTCTTTTTAAAGGAAACCTTTTGTGGTGTCCAACAGAAAACATTAGGTTAATTTGGAATGAGGATCAGATGGCAAAATGGTTGTGAAACATCTGTTTCAGACACTGAAGACTGCTACTGTATTGATTGTGTGCTCTCCTTGGACAGTTAGAAAGCCATTTTCCCATGCAATACCACTGATTTCAAAGAAGCACAACAGAATGGAAAAAAACTGCATTCCAAGTAATGGTTGCCAGTATTTACCACAGTAGGACCGAAAATATTGCTCACTAGCAATGAGACTTCCCACCATAAAACAGAGCAGCAGACACAGTTCTTCTGTGTCCCACACTCCTGCACAGATGGAGGCTGTGTGTAAGCAGAGCTCACTCACAAGAACAGCTAATTGCTTTGTTCCCACAGCTACTAATTCACTAATTGGCAAACCAAGGGTAATTTTACTATAGTGTGATCTAGATCCACTCTGAGCAGAAGCTGAGAACAGCTGGTACCTGATCTGCATAGTACCAGATAGTACCAGTACTATCACTGCTGCTGCTACAACAGCAATCACAAACAGGAGGTCTGACAGAGGCTGAACACAAACATGGACTCTGCTCTGTTCTCCCACCGTATCCCATGTGGGGACAGTGCCATGCTACAAATACAAACCTGCCCAATTACTGTATTTAAAGGGGTCTCATCTTCAGATGAATTTTGCCTTTTAAGATACAATTCATACAAAACTGTGTTTAATAGTGTGTATAGATGTCATTAAATGTTACAGAGCGCTCGATATACACTCTAACAAGCTGTATATTATGCAACTCTGCTTCACGTCCCTCTTTCCCAGATCTGAAAACTGCAGATAGATGTTCCAAGCAGTAAGGATGCTGCCCACAAACACAGCAGACTGGTTTGCACTGAGCCTTTGGAAATGGCTGGAGAGAATGCGAAATGTCAGCCAAAGCTGTGACTCAGATGCACTGTGGCAACTGCATCATCTTGTAAAACAGGTAAAGTTTAACAGGATCTAAAGCAACGAGACTCAGAAACCACATTAATCTGGATTACCTTTATAACAAAGGCAGGGGTTAACCTTGCTGTCAGCAGGATATTTACACGTGGATGACAGTATTAATAACATGCAGCTGAACCAGTGCTGCAAACCATTTAAGTACAGCTGTGGGAAAGCCAAAATCACCTCCTGACACCTTGACCCAAGTTCAATGCAAATTTATTCATCTATCTTTTCTAATTATTGGACTTCTTCATCCTTCCTGCAAGCCCTCCCAGCACTGCACCACCAATAACCACAATCAGTGTGAAGACAAAACTGGGCTCGCCATGTCCCGGTCTCCAGTTTCCTTTGGTGCATGTACAGTCCCAGTTAGCTGTGAACTCAGTCACACAGCAGTACCTGCGTTCTGCACGCTCCTTCTTTTTTAAGACGACATCCAGATCTTGTAATTGTTCTTCTAACTTCTCACAGAGTAATTTCTAAGGGAATGAAACACAGGATTAGTTTCTTTCACAGCTGTTTCCAGCTCCTGTTCAGACACTTCATGCACTATTCATTCATGTCAACATAGGTAACATACATACACAAAGCTGTGTTAACAGTGCTATCTGGTATTTATCTTAACCTCTGAGAGATGTGAGTCTATGGACACCACAGATAAAAGGCATGGGCACGTTCCAGCACCATTTTTAACCAAATATTCCATATCTTAGAATGCCATTTAATAATCCAGGAGCCATGTGTAACAATGACTTTTTATGAATCACAGAATCACAGAACGGCCCGGGTTGGAAGGAACCTCAAGGATCATGAAGCTCCAACCCCACTGCAACAGGCAGGGCCACCAACCTCCACACTTCATACCAGCCCAGGCTGCCCAGGGCCCCATCCATCCTGGCCTTGAACACCTCCAGGGATGGAATGGGCATCCACAGCCTCTCTGGGCAGCTGTTCCAGCACCTCACCACTCTCCTAGTAAAGAACTTCCCCCTGACATCCAACCTAAATCTTCCCCCCTCAACTTAAAACCATTTCCCCTTGTCCTGCTGTTATCTACCCTTCCAAAGAGTTGACATGCTGTGCCTTTTTTCATGTCCATGCCCTCACCACACTGCTTCCAAAGATGATCATGACACTATCACAAATCTGTTATTTTTCATGCTGAAAATTACTAAACAGCAACCAAGCAAGGAGATGCCTTAACTGCAAGCAGCAATATGAAATTGCTTAAGGAAGAAAACATTCTTGTGATTCAAGATCATGGCTACTTAACCCAAACTACTTCTCAGAAGACAACTGAAAATCAATGCACAGTACAGCCGTGTCACGCCATGGTCAAGGTGGCAAGCATTTTGCAGAGCAAAAGCCATTCTGACAAAGGATTTTTCCAAAAGAAAGGAAGATCAGAGATCTTCAGGCAGACTATTCTGAAAACGAGCATAGGATGGCTCCCCATTCGTTTAACAGAACAGCACTGCACTCTCTCTGGCTTATCCTTCCAAGCATCACCACTGCAATTCCTGCTATTTAGATGTGCTTAAAATTAAATCAGACATATGCACAACATTTTTTTAACCTTTTTTTTTTTAAGAAGCTGCTCGTAACCTTTGAAAAAGAGCTCACACTTGTCTGTTACTCAGCAAGGAAAACACTGGGTTTTCTAGGAGATGCTAATCAGGAATAGCAGCTTTCTCTACCAGCGTCTGAGCAAATGTCTCCGAAGGAGGAGCAGTACTTCAGAAACAGCTGCTTGCTTTGGTCCCTGATTATTCCTTGCTGGACTTGACCCTTAAGGCTCCCTTCCAACTCGGGAAATTCTATGATTCTATGTTTCCCCCTCCTGGATGACAACGTGATGCTTCTTTGGGAAACATGATGATATTATACTCTTAATACTATGCTATTCTTGAAGTTGTTTGACAAATATAAGAAAAGAACAGCAACAAGCAGCATTCGTTGCTAACAGAAGAAAGAAGGGGAAAGGAAAACCACCTCATAAAACAGTTTTACTAATGGCTAAGGGGGAAGATCAGCATCCCTACAATGCATCACAGTCTGCTTTGTAACACAAAAAGAAGATGAAAGAAACTAAAACTCCCAACAATCTCCACAACCGCAATGCTGAAAGTGAAGTGGAACAGGAACCATACGTGCTGGCAAGGTGGGCAGAACCATTCTCCATCAGGGATTATCATCAAAGGAGGGCGAAGGCAAGCTGTATGGTATCCGCTGTCACAGGAGTCACATAACAGAATCTGTTGAAACAAAACGAATCATGAATATCTTTTGGCATTCACAACGTGTAACAAGCTCCAGAACTGTTTTCCCTGCCAACACAGAAGCACTCCATAAATACTTCGGACTGTGCCAAAACCAAAAAAATCCTGTCTCACTGATCACCGGATGCTTCCAAGGCCACGGGTGGCTTTTATGAGCAAGTTTATGTATCACAGTTTTCCACTTTAGCACCAGATTTCATCTCGTGTTGTATTCTCAGGCAACTCAGCACTGCTGGATTACACAGACTGCGTACACGTACCACGGAATCCTGTAATGCTTTCCAGACCCTGGACTAAATAGAAAACTACATCTGGACAAGATGTGGTGGGAACTGTTTTCCCTGTGCACTCACATCCACACGAGGGAAACCTGGCCACGCAGGCCAGGAGGGAACCACAGCAATCTTAGGCAGTTTCCTTGGCTGGGGTGTTCTTAGGCCCAGGGTGGTAGAGACAAAGACTCACAGACTCTCTGAGGTATACAGAACCAGGCAACTATTGGGATTCTTCCTTAGCTGGGTAGAGCTATTTCCATCAAAACTGAGCAATAAGCTGTGTGAGCATCTGGTGGAATACTCATCTCTATAGCATCCTAACGTTCTAACTTTGTCCCAACCATGCTGGGATATCTTTCACACACCTGTGAATATGCTCATTTTGTGGACTCACAGCAAGGCTGCATATTCAGATTTCCCACCTAACCAGAGGAACCCATGACAATATGTACCACTGATGAATCAGGACCATAAACATCAGAAGCACTGACAGCTTGTTGGGATTCCACACACAGCCACCCCAAAGAATGGTGTGCCTTCAGACACTCCTCTGATCTACCAGAACTGCCCAAATGGCTCACAAGAAGCTTTCCCCCAAAGCCTACCAGCTCAGGGTGGTTGGGAAGGCCACACTTCTTGCATGGTTCATCATCATCAGCAGGTGCGGCTTCTTCTTCCTCCTCTTCTTCCTCCTCCTCCTCTTCATCAGAGTTTTTTTCACTCCCTGAGTCCTCACTTTCTTCATTGCTTGAGTATTTCCACCTGCCACGTGTTCGTGTACCCGTCCACCGAACTTTGCTTCTCTGAGTGACACCATTTCAAAGAGAAAACACAAAGGAAACTTACAGTTTCTTCCCAGATCCTAAAAGATATTTCTCTCTGCAGTAAAGTGATTCATCTCAATCAGAACAGTTGCAATAATTTCACAAGAGAACATTTCAATGAACAGACACCCTCACCGAGCCCTGAAGTTCAACAGGATACCAAAGGGAGAAAACTACGTATCTACCTGCAGAGAGGAATTTTCAAATGAGGTATCACCCCAAAAAGACAGATCAGTGACTGAGGCCCTTCCACTCTGAGAAAGCAACCTTGTTTGTGAACATGGTGCATTCCACATTTCGAGTTTTTTATGATAGTTTTCCTCAATCCAAACTGAATATACGTATATACATAGTTGGCTTTTTTTCTTTTTTCACATACATTTCATCTCTCTCGTTTTGCTTCAGGAGACACATTTACACTCTAACAAGGACATTAATTTCAGTGTTTTTGAAGCTCTCTTCTATGCTAGGCAGAGTATTCTGAAAGTAAATCAGTGCACCGTGTAAGGGCACAGTCTGCTTTCACATTTACACTTTTCCATCCTTTTTCTTAAGTACACAACCGATTCATTAGATGCTAATGGAAAAGGGCATTCACCCCTTTATATCATATCCACCTTGATAAAATAACCACATGTCTTACCAGTGACTTATTTGGACATTTATTTGTTTTAAGGAATGGAAAATGACTTCTCTTATCTACTACATGAAGTGTTAAGTTTTATCAGAGATTTGTTTAAGATACATTCTGGACGAAAACCAGAATTCAATTACAGTTCAGAATCCCATTTTGTATTCGTTAAAACTACTTCCTACAACCAGGATATTCTAACTTTACAATAATATACCAAAAATTCAAGTTCTCACAAGTATTTTTTACCCTCCGGACACTGAAAAAGGAAAATACCCTTCCTAGGTTTTTCAGCCCCAAACACTTCCCATTTATGACTGGGTTACTCGCTGTTCTGAACCAGCTCAATAAACCAAAGCGTACCAAATACTCTGCAGGACACACTCATACCACAGCAATGCATCATACTGGTAACATTTCATTTCAGGTTCTTATCATTAACTTCCGTCTCTGTAGTGATGTCATTATTCACTAAACCTTAGTAGAAAGCTGTACTTTAAATCCATGAGAGAATTAAGTTAATTTGAGGCTTCATCATATGTCATCATTATTTCCAAGCTATTTTTAAAGATCCTTTTCAAAAAGAAAACAAAGATAAAATACGCAGTAAAACTGTTCATTGTATGAAGGTCATTCAGAACTTGCTGAATATCTGAGTGTGTTGGTAAAGCTACAGGAACAATAAGGACATGCACAGTAGTGAAAAGCGAAGAGGATTTCAAGTTGATAGAAAAGAGCGTGCTTAAAAATACAGACTGCTTTTTCCTCCTTGCTTTTCTTTGGCATTGCACATCCAGAAACATAAGGAAGTTAAATGAATAAGGCTGTTTATAACTACATTAATTTACAAGCACTATACAGATGCACATTTAACTTTCTGTATTATTTTTACCTTGCATACTTGTAAGATCTACGCCCCATAATCACAACCTCATCATGAAAAAGACACCTCTGCCCAGAGGAAATTCTGTATCCCATACATAGTCATAGAATCTTAGAATGGCCTGGGTTGAAAAGGACCACAATGATCATCCAGTTTCAACCCCCTGCTATGTGCAGGGTCGCCAACCACCAGACCAGGCTGCCCAGAGCCACATCCAGCCTGGCCTTGAATGCCTCCATGGATGGGGCATAAGAAGTGGCAATATTTGTTTCTTTGCTTATGCTCATTCTCAAACTGGCCAGCCAGACCAGCAAGCATCCACCTAAAAAATGCACAGGAGACAGAAGTCTCCGTTCAGCCACACGGTCAGACTGACTCAGTTCTGATCATGTCACGTTTTAAAGAACTCACTCGGGTTGCTTTGGTCTCCTTTGTTTCACTTACATGAAAGATTTTAGAAGCTGCTAAGTCAACAGATATTAGCACTCTCTTAGGGGGTGGTTTTAACTTGGCAGAGTCCACTAACCAGGCTGCAAATCAAGCTCCATGCAAAGGCTGACCAAAGGGAAGCAATCCTTAATATTCTTACGTACATGCATATACTCCTATTAGGAAAGATAGTGGCAGCCCCAAACAGCAAAACGACATTACCTTGTTAACCTTAGAATTTGACTCCTTCTCTTGCTT
Organism: Pavo muticus; assembly: GCA_016647715.1. Taxonomy (NCBI): domain Eukaryota; kingdom Metazoa; phylum Chordata; class Aves; order Galliformes; family Phasianidae; genus Pavo; species Pavo muticus. Next base: position 170,097 of record JACDJE010000432.1, on the reverse strand, counting down.
TTTTGTGTCCTCTTTTCTTTCCTGCTTATGTGCAGGTTTCTCCTCCTCCTCTTCAGGTCGTTTTTTGTCAGATTTCTGATCCCGAGTCTCCACAACTTTCGGAGTAGGCTTAGATATTCTTGGGGATCTCCTTAACGTGCGGCCAGCAGTGACGTCTTCTGGTGGTGTTTCTGCCTTTCTCTTCCTACTGGAGATCCTGATAGTTAATTTAATCCCTTCTTTCTGTCTTTCAGAAGTTATTTCTTTATTATCTGTTGTGCAGCTTTCTTCTTCAGAAACTAGCTTATACTTAAATTTGCTTTTAGGTGTTGGGGAATCCTTTTTACTCTCGGAGGAGTTCTCTAGGTTGGACGCGTGGGCATCATCTAATCCCTCCGGCTCTGGCTTGGCAGCTTCAGCCTCTTCCTCTGGTTTTTCAGGGCTGGATTTTTCCTCTACTTGGCTCTCCCCGGGGAGAGCAGGTTTAGCATCAGAGCCTTCTGCTTCCAAAACAGACTTCTCTAAAGTAACAGGAGAAGAAGATGGAGGGGGTGTCTCGGCAGCTTTGGGAGAATCAGGTTTCTCCTCAGGCTCACTTCTGCTTTTCAAGGTCTCCTCCTCAGACGGCACAGGCCTGGGCAGTTCTACAGGAGCAGATGCGTTCGTGGGCTTCTCCAGCTTCTCTAAGCATTCTTTGGGTGGCGGCAGTCTGTCCTTTTTGATTATCGTGGCTGGTTTCTCTTCGGGTTTTTTGGCACAGTCTTCAGAGTTTGAAGATTCCTCCACTACCATCTCAGTAGCCGGACTGTCAAGGTTCTCTTTTTCCACAGGACTAGATTCCTCCTTTAAAGGCACTTTCTGATTTGAAACCTCAGAGACCACAGCCCCCAGCTCTTTCACCACAGTTACTGCATTTTTCTCAACCTCACATGCTTTTATAATTTTACTAACAGAATTTAGGGAGTCCGATACCTTTTCCCCACTTTTACCATTTTTCTCTTTTAATGAGCTGCTGTCTTCCTTCGTACCCACAGAGTGCTCCGACCTATTATTCTGTATGACACTTGGGGTTATTTTTTCACTGCTAACCTCTCCATTTACCAGCACTTTCCCATCAGGACATAAAGCAGTAATTGTAGGGACTCTCTTAAAAGTTTCCTCTTCTGGTTTCCCCTCTTCCTTCAAGACATCCTTTGTTGGAGTCACGCATTTACACAGGGACCCCTTTATAGGACTGTCATAGTCATCTGTCAGCTTGATCTCTCGTTTCTTAAGAGGTATTTTTGCCTGCTGGTCATTTTTAAGTTTCTCACTTTCTTCTACAGATTTCTCCACAATTTCCTGGGGAGTTTTGACGTTAACACAAAATTCTAACCTCTCGGGCTCATGAACAGCTATTTTGTCAGTAGAACCTTTTACTTCTTTTAAGTCTTTTGGTTCTATTTTGTTTTCCTTCACCTCTGCTTTAACAGGCTTGACATTTTCTTTAAAGGAGTCACTTTCTTCTTTGACAGTTTGTTTCTCTTCGTTGTATTCCGAAGGCTTCTCTAATTTTACTATTACTGGCAATTTTATAATTTCTTTTTCTTCAGCCTTCTCTATTTTCATCATGTTTTCATCCTCTTTGACCACAGGAAGAGGAAGACTTTCCAATTCCTTTGACTGCTCCTCCTCTTCATCTTTTTCTTCTTTGATTTTTAATTGGTTTTCTGTTGACAGAGAAAAACAACGATGAAACAACCAGGGGACCTATAGGATTACAAACAGCATCCATCAAAACGAAGGCATATCTAAAAAATCAACAACCCAGAGCCCCCTGCAAACAAATATTCTCTCCTGGAATTATTAGGAGTCTGACTTGTCTCAAGCTGTCATTAAACAAGGAGGTTGCCAATTTTTAGCTACAGAGTCACTGTTTGGCTTAATTACACACCAAGATAAACCTAAACTTCAGAAGCTTTTAGCAGAATTCTATACTTATCCTCCTTTATACATCTCAGCTTCCTCTTCAGTTGTAATACAATACCTTCAGAGAACAGATACACAAAACCTAAGCAGAGTGTGTAAGGAGCATCAGCTTTCAATCTCACTTGAGTGTCTGATTTTTTTCCACAAACCAGACCATGCTGTAACATCCCATGCTCTTCAAGTCAAATCCCACACACAGAATCATAGGATGGCTTAAGTTGGAAGGGACCGTAAAGATCACAGAGTTCCAACCCCCTGCCACGGGCAGGGTTGCCACCCACTAGGTCAGGCTGCCCAGGAGACTCAGAGCTCTTCTGGTACTCACAGAACCATGAAGACTCAGAGCTCTTCTGGTACTCACATGAATCAGCTCCCTGTTTGTACACGTCTTTATTTCAAGAAACATCTAACTGTTGTTATTTCAACATTTCGGGGGGGGGGGGAAACAACTAACAGAAAATTCACCTGCATTCTCTATTCCTGGGCAGTGACTACATCTGTGTGCGGTCAAAACGCATGTAACAGATCGTATTCTACATTCACTTCATTTGCCAGTTCTAAGACAAACATACACCAGAAAATCCTGCAGAGCTTAAAAAATTAGATCATGCCTGCTTTGCTTAAGCAATTCTGGATCACTGGGGCTCAAAGTACAGTTACAGCATTCAGAAACCATACGTTTATTCTGTTGCTCCGTATTTCAGACAATTATTTATCATTACTGAAGCTACTGAACATCTCAGGTGTTTTATTTTGCCATGCTTTTTGAGTCAGCTAGGGACAGAGCTAATTAGAAAAAGCAAAGATGATATAATACAGATAGTGTAACAGCACCTTCTACCATCTGGAAGATGTTACAGAACAGGCGTCGTAACTCCCAACAAAGCCATGTTTTCTTTCTTCTACCTCACCCCTCTCCCTTCACACTGGTGTGATTCTTTTCCAAGCTGAGAGCTTCCCAAAGTGATTACCAACATGCAGGGCAAGTACGTGAATGAATTACATTTAGAGAAAATAAACACTTTACAAAAGAAAAGAGTGGTGAGGAAGCAGCCATATATCTTAGGATGTTCCTAAATACAAAGAACGTACCCAAGTAAGCCTCAGCAAGTAGCAAAGGGTGCAAGATGCATCTCCGGATGCAACAGATGCACCAGAAGCAATAAGTTTGAAGGCTGAAGGATGCTCATGTCTCCCTTCATAGAGGTAATCACCACTCTGAGCTCTTGTAACATTAAAGCCACCCCCCTAAAACGTCTGTCAGTAATTGACAGTGACACATTCAATGTGCACGTATCCTTCCACCCTCTCTTCGCTTCTTCCTGGATGGACTTACTTGAGCCATTTCTTCCCATCACCGACTGCTTTTTCTCAAACTAACATCACCAGAATCCCCAAAACCTCTCCCTGCACTAATGGAGCAATGGCTGTTCTAAGATCTACTTTTTAACACTCCCAGCTGCTCCAAAAGCACTTCATAAGCCACAATGACTCAGCAGATGCACAAACTGTCTTAATGCTACCCGAGTCAAGAAGGCTAGGTTAAAAAAAAAAAAAGCAAGCACCGGATCCATTTATTTTTGAATGAATGACTTTCATGCTATCTGGAAAGCTGTCAAAGCAGCTTTCAGTCCTTCTGATAGCTTTTCGTAGTACCTCTGAAGGGCTTTAATACATTCCTAGAATTTGAGGATAGTTTGATGACTAATAGGAAGAATTATTAAGCTCAACTGAAATGACAGAAGTGCTGCTCTGTGAGTACATTGGCTGCAATTAAATCACAGCACATATAAATAATGTCATTAATCATTAGGTCTGTGGGACCAGTGCCTAGGAGTGATCCTGCATGGCAGCAGAGCCAGTGACTCTGGTGACACTGGAGTGTGCAACTGATGTTATAAAATGAATTATTTTAACTTCAGTAAAATCATATTCAAAGTGGAGGTCTTGATTACATTATTTAAGCTGACCTGACTAATTCTTAGTGAGACAAAGGCAAGATCTGTACTTTAAAATGAACTCTGCAGTATCAGTAACCACATCGATTGTGCTGTCACATGCATGCAAAGGCAGATATTGGAAATGTCTTCGATGGAGACAGTTCTCCCAGTGTTTGTCACAATTTACTGCCATTTTTGCTCTTGTCTTTTAACACTTCCAAACCCAACTTATGTTTATCTAAACGTCTCATTTATTTCTTCCCTTCTACAATGTTTGTTGCAAAGAATAGAAATGAGAAGCAAGCGTTTCTCTTTGATACTCAGAACCAGGACAGGTCTTGCTAATTTTGTATATCCAGTTAAACCACAGAACCACAGAATGGCACGGGTTGGAAGGGACCTCAAGAGATCACTGAGTCCATCCCCCTGCTAAATCAAGTTCCCTACAGTAGGTGGCACAGGTAGGTGTCCAGACGGGTCTTGAATATCTCCACAGAAGGAGACTCCACCGCCTCTCTGGACAATCTGTTCCAGGGCTCCATCACCCTTACCATAAAGAAGTTCCTCCACATGTTAGTATGGAACTTCCTATGTTCAAGTTTTAGGCCGTTACTCCTTGTCCTGTTGCTACACACCACCAAGAAGAGCCTGACCTCATCTACTTACCTCCCACCTCCCTTCAGGTATTTATAAACATTTATCAGATCCCCTCTCAGTCGTCTTCTGAACAGCCCCAGGTTACTCAGCCTTTCCTCATACGGGAGGTGCTCCAGGCCCTGTATCACCTTTGTGGCCCTCCTCTGGACTCCCTCTAGGAGATCCCTGACTTTTGAACTGGGGAGCCCAGAACTGGACACAGTAGTCTAAATGTGGCCACAGCAGGGCAGAGTAGAGGGGGAGGATCACCTCCTTCAGCCTGCTGGCCACGCTCTCTTTAATGCGCCCCAGGATCCCACTGGCCTTCTTGGCCACAAAGGGCACACTGCTGGCTCATGGCCAACCTGCTGCCCACCAGGACCCCCAGGTCCTTCTCCACTGAGCTCCTCTCCAGCAGGTAACAGATTAATTAAACAGATTTGAAGAAACACACATAAGCACACTGGAATCTTAAATCTTGCTTCTGATTGAGCAGCTCCTTTCCTGTAGTTTAACCAAATGTTAACGTTAGGTAGTAACCAGGGTAAAATTACTTGGGATGACAAGCTTTTAGCTTCTCATAACCTAAGAAAAATCTTGTAACAAAATATTTCAGGCTGATACTAAGCAAAACCAATGCACAAATCACCAAGACAGGCAAGACACTTAATATGTGCAATGACATGATAATAAAGAAGGAAAATGGGTTCTTTACTAGCAAAAATAACATGGTGGAGGCAGCTCACGACCACTTCATGTAGAAACATGTTTGTATTTCAAATTGTTTCAACGTAAGCTCATGACTTCTTCAAGATTGTGAGGAAAAAGCCTGCATTTTTGATTCAAACTTAGGAGTAAAAATAAATAACGTACACATATTGTATTGACTCCAATCATGGCATTGCACAGAGATCTTCTTTTTTGAAATTTTAATGTTATTAGAACAGGAAAAGCTGGGCAACAGTTGGAGACTCCACAAAAACATACAATGACATGTTTACAGTACCATACAAAATGTACAGCATAAATAAAATTGACTGGAAAACAATTTATACATATCTCTCTTTTTATAAATAACTCTTGCATCTCAATATGCACTCAAAAAATATCAGTAATATTTATCAGCGTTCAGTTGATTTACTATGAACAGAAGTGGTCTTCTGTTTGTATGTTTTAAAGAGTCCTAATCTAAAACAGTAACTTTTAATCAAGGTGAAAATCCTGACTGCCACAGCACAACATTTAAAATGTGAGAAAAGGCAGAAAACCTTGTGCAGATGCTTCTTCACCCTTTTTGGTGTCTTCATCTTCTATACTCGGGCTGTCACGTGATGAATTCTCCTGCTGAGAACTGTTGTTCTTCAGCAGGGCAGGATCAATTTGTGCTTTCAGGAGCTCAAGGGTCTCGGCAAGCTCATTTCGGTTTCTGGATGACGGAAGAAAAAACATATTGTCTGATAAGCCACTTACCCCAGAGGGATTCATTAAAAATAAACAAACACCATCTGTTTAAATGAACACTGCCCTGAAAACCTTACACACGAGCACAGAGAAATGCCTGTCCTACCAGAGCGCCTGCAATTTTGCACTGGGAAATCTTCTGGCTTATCCATACCACAATAAAATCACTTTGTTTTGAAGGGCATTATCTATCCAGACTCAAGTCTTGTAGGTCTGGATCCAAGCTGCTACTATTTATTATTCCTTTATTCATCCTTCTTTTACCAGTTCTCACTGGCCTCTCTTTGCAATTTCTTCTTAACGCGCTTAGAAAACAATACAAAGATGTCCAGAGGGCTCTGGCTATTTGTGTATCTCTATGTGCTTGAACATCAGTGCATTTTAACTCCTTACACCAGATACCTAACTAAGAAAAACCAAAACCTTAATAGATAATGAATTGAGTGTTGATGAAACAGGTTCTTTATTTTCAAAACAGACCGGAATGACAACTCTCACATTTCCTTTTCCAAAGTCAACACTCAACAACTAGATTCAATGAGTTTTACAGGAAAAAAAAAAAAGGCTGGAAGTGCACCAAGCCTGACACAGAGAATTACACAGGTTTAAAAGGATTTCAGATGTCATCACGCATTACTGCGTTCTTCTGCTGTAAGTATGAGTGTCAGAACTTGCCCAGAGGAAGTCCCATTTCCTCTGCTTTTGGCACTGATCCCTGGAGTCCAGAATGTAGGAAAATGATAAATGCTGTTCAGCAATTGGTTGGCTTGGTTAGATGCATTTCCTTTACTCACCCACAACAGCTGTCTCAGTTTCATTGGTGGTGAGGCTTATCACTTTATGGCCCACTGACAGCGGTTTAAACCATTCTGTATGACCACCCTGGTTACTGAGGTTTGGATATTTAAGTAAGCTATACAAATTAAAAGTTATTTATAAACATAACAATTAAAAAATTGTATTAAAATGACAGAAATTAAAACTCACAAACAGAAAAATAAAAATAACATGCATTATTTAACTTAAGATCTATTCTTACATCCCCATGTATTAATTTAGTCAGAGCTGATGCTGCTGGGCCCAGTTTAAAATCCTCTTGCAATTCATCAGCCAAAAGAAAGGTAAGTTTACATGGAGAGAAACTAAAGACAGATAACTGCTAGGTATGAAAAAAATGTACATGTGTAGAACTGATTATTTTTCCATTAAGGTCCATACATCCTGTGCATAAAGAGGGACAGAACAAAGTATGTAACCAAAATCATAAAAATCCATAAATCTGAGGCTAAAATATCACTGAAATATTATCAGACCAAATATGAAGCAACAGAGACCCAGGGGCACTGAGTCATGCACGTGTCGCTCTGTATCACCATCATGTACCTCAACTTCAGTTATCTATCAGCTGAGTTCTGCTCCAGAAAGGGCTCTGTACCCATTTGGATGGTCAGCAATGCTTTTAGTTCCACAAAGTTCAACTTGCAACGTAATCCTCATAAGAACAAAACTGTCCACTTCTAACTGTTTTCTTAGGGCAGAAGTTAAAGAAGGAACAGTTCCCCTCCATCTCCAAAGGGAATAAGCATGTCAGGAGGCAACACGGAGGCACTATCCTCAAGACAGTTTTCTCTTGGTACCCGTTCTATATATCCCTTATAGCTTAATGGAGCATAAAAGTCATTAGCTATCATGGACAAATCTGAGAGATATTTCTGGACTAGTTTTTCATTAAATCACACATGTGCAGGCAGAAAATCCCACTGTAAGATATCTGTGAGAAACGGAGTGAAATGAATTCCCAAACCCCAGTCACACAAGAATCCCACCCTACAAAACCTGGGAAAAAAAAGGGAGAAAAAAGAAAAGGAATACCTAACAATGCATTTCCATGTGGATCCATCCTGGTCATCCTGTTCTTCTATGTACATCCTGACATTATGCTCTTGATCCAGCTGATACCAATACATCAGTCCATCCTTGTCTCGGCCAATAGGCTGAAGGCGCATGGCATCAGCATCCTCCTCGTTAATGATATTTTTGAACTTCAGATTGTCATCAAATTGACATTCACAGAGATACTGAAAAGAATGAGAAGGTGGAAGGAATGTTAAAACATAAAATCATAAAGAGAAATAATACGTGGAAGTGTAAGTAAGAAAAGTATGCATGTAAAGCGTGACAGCGTTTGGGCCTGTCCCACTACAAAGAACAACACTCCTGTTCCAAGATCAGCTCCAGATCTGATACACCCAGGTATGGGTCAGCCAAGTGAAATTTGCAAGATGATGCTTCAGTGAGTGAGAAAGTCAAATCTCTAAGATACTCAAGGGAGTAGGGAAAAAGACAATTAGAAACTCAGTTGAATGCATACCTTCAGAATCCCCAGCTTGCACTCGACACTCATTTCTAGGTATCCTTTTTTTTCCATCTCCCAAGCCCAAGTGCTGTTGAATTCTTGGCATATCTGTCACAAAGAGAACACTGGGATGAGTAGGGTTAGTGGATAAAAGTAACTTTAAACTTTTATATTAATATTTCCTTACTGCACTACAATTAGACGTGGTGCTGTCAGGATTGTAAGTCAAAAAGTCTTGAACACAAATAAAAAATAAAGCTAGGGTAGGTCAGAGAGCACTGCCAAAACTCCATGGAAGAACATATCACTAAGACCCTGATACCAGCCACTTCAAAACTCCTGCATTTGGCAGCACAACTCTGATCTGTGAAGTTATTCTCATCTTTGCTATGCAAAAACTTCCATTTTTCTGTCTATTTAGAAAACAAATTCTCTTGAGTAGACGTGGCTTCTTAGCATATCTTTACAGCACTTAGCACATCAGCTGCTGAGCTCCCTTGGGATCCCGCTGTCCTACAGCAGATCCTACTGCAGATAAATGAGACTTGCACTCTGTGTTGGGGAATTATTGGCTATAATAGCTTGGCCCTCGAGTCATTTGAGAAATATTTTAAAATATTCTAAGTACAGCCAGCCTCAATTTAATAAAAGCAAATAAATTCAATGCCTTCAAGAGGAAAAAAAGCACAGAACGTGAAAAAAGCAGCAAGAAAGGACGAAGACTGAATCACAGGAACCTCCAATAGCAGCAGTGCAGAAGGAATCCCCTCTCCTCCCTGAAGGAGTCAAATGTGCTTAAAAGAACTCGTGGGAAGGGAAGCATCACAAGGAAAAACACAGCAGGAGCTCTCAATCAAAGCTGCAGCAGTGAGAACTCCGAGCTACTCAGGTGGGAACACCCATTAGAATGAGGCAGGAGTTTAGCACAGCCACATCTCCAGTTGAGAATGCTTTGAAGTGCCACCCCTGAATCACAGCTGTCCAAATCAGCACAGCCCTGCACTCCAGTCCACAAGGAGCCACAGCTCTGCTGAGCAAACTCAATCAGAACCAGGTAGTCTCCCAGTCACTGAATTATCAAACACATGATGTCATCACTAAGCTAATTAACAACATGGAAATTGCACATGAAAGCAGCTTTCTCTGGAAACAGAAGGAAAAATGACACTAAATTTCCCCACTAGATGTACTGCACAACTCAATGTGGGCTACAACCCAAAGAGCTGTTCTCCATCCTCCTATCCCCATGGCTACCCCGTTTCTTCACTGGCCCAACTATAAGCTAGTTAAGGCAGGTAAAATAGCAGAAAGCTACTTCTTTTTGTCCTGGAGAGCTGCTTTTCTGCTGGCTCTGTTGCCTAAGCTAGCTCACTCTTGGGTCAGGTAAGGTTCAAGAGCGCCAAGAAAGGGAAACTTGGGACCATGCTTGCTGGCATCAGCTTGCAATTAGGTTGGCTCAGCCACACCATAAATCACACTCTGACTCTGTGACCTATGGGAATGGTGAAGACGTGCTCCCATAACGAGGAATTCTGCTGAGGAGCAGTTTTTCCTGCTCTGAGGCTAAGGCATTAACACAGGTTCTCCTCTGGCACAAAGCTCACAGCAAGAGAGGCAACTGTTCCTCAAGCACTAAATGAGCTTATTCTGCTTTCTCCTTCATTTTCAATACTGGAACACAAAGAACTCTGGGAAACTGTGCATCAAACCCCTGCTCAGGGCAGGTGCCAGTCACTGTTCATTGCTTGCTCATTAAGTATGAAAGCAATAATGAGAAGTTTCATGTGCTTCAGAAGCGTATGATTGTCAAAGCAACAACTCAAGAGATATAAGAGCTGATAAAGCATCTGTTCAGACTGAAATGACTACATTTTGACAATCCAAAATAAGATGATCACGCTTTCTCTTGACAAGCACTGTCACAGCCCTGAACTATAGATCCCACTGACGTGGGCTCTGTCTCAATATCAGTCTCTGACTTCACAGAAAGGACATTTCACATCAAACAAGAGCCTGCTGCTCATGGGAACAGCTGCTTTCTGCACGCTGAAGAGCAGTCAGTAGCTTCCTACCCTGTGAAAAAGATGTCAGAAAGTCTCTCAAACATTTCCAAAGCAGCTACAGCAGCATCCAACGCTTCCTACAACCACACTCCACACGTTCACTTAGACCAATTGGAAGAGGAAGGTGACAAAACACAGCAGAGGAGTCTGCCTGGGTGGGACTACCGAGCCCTTAACTCTAACAACTGGGGCAGAACGGTGTGAAGGTTCCAGATTCACCAGCCCAGAGAAATTCTATCTGCATAAAAACACAAAGTATGTTTGACAAGAGTCAGTGGAAGCATTTTGTCAGGAGACAGAGCAGTCTGAATGAATTCAGCTGTGTTTCCCAAAGCAGCTAAGCTGGCCAGCTCCTCTCAGCTGTTAAAAGGTGCAGGACAAACCCTTTCTTCACTCCACTCATACACAACCACACTGGTGCTTCATACAGGAGAAATTCAGATCCTGGAGCCCTACAGCCATTTGCTTCCAAAATGAATACTGTGTAGGCTGGTGAGGCAAAACTGGGTGGTTCACCACCAGGACAGAGAAGGGAAAGAGCTCCCAACTGCAGTGTTCACCTGCTAGTCAAACAACGCTGCAGGTATCTCCCAAGAACACTCCCAATAGTTCCTAGTGCTTTCCATTTTTCCTGGCTTTTGGGACATTTCCCAGCACTCTTCCTTGTTTTTCTAAACTAATTATACCCTTTGGAAATGGGGGCAATATTAGCATACCTCTCTAATTAGTTATATTCAAATTCCTTTGTTCTCAAGATTCCTTTGAACCACTGGCTAGAATAAGTATCAAGTTAAATGAAGCAGATGTTATTACTGCTTGCTTGGTCCTAACAGGGGCAGGTGGGAAGGTTTCCTTAGTGCTCTCCCTCCTTGCTGAAGGAAGATTTTCCAGACTATCCCCTATCATACACTTGTTTTCTCCTCATTTTCTGCTTACCAAACTTCAGTGGGATTCACATGCCCTCTGCTCAGGGTTAGGTTTCCTCAGCTTGCTGGAATGGCTTTAACACAATGCAGTAATCACAGTAGTTGGCGATATGCAAGCACACAGAAGGTGCATCCATTACATTATTAGCTCAAAACAGCATCATAAACACTTTACAGCTGGTGAAGAAGTCAGATCTAACCTTGGGCCCTTCAGCACGCTATTTCCTCACAGCCCTGGTGGTCTCACACACATCATTCTCTTCAGACTACACAAACCTCAAGGCAAATTCCTACCTTGGTAAATGTGGTAGATAGCACTGAGGGGGGCAAACTGTGACTCGATCTGCTAACATCATTATTTGTTTTGCTGCTATCACCACAATGCTGTATTTCTAAGTAAGGTGCAATCATGGCTGGACAGACAATACCAAGGCCAGGTTGGACGGGGTCCTGGGCAACCTGACCTAACAGATGGCAATGCTGCCCAGAGCAGCAGGGTTGGAACCAGATGATCTCAGAGGTCTCTTCCATCCCAAACCATCCTGTGATTCTGCGATGGTTCTAAGACCACGTTTTGGCATGTGGAATAAGGAACCCAGAGGTGAAATGCCAAACTCCAGATTTTGAGCATTTGTCTGTTTTGGTTTTTTGAAGCAGTGTAAATTGTTTGAAATAAAATCTACTTGCACGTGAGGTGCCAACAAAGGCATAGCCACAGCTAATAGCCAAGACACAATTAGGTAACACAATGGGATGTTCTATTTTTACTGATGTGTAACTTCGTTTTTAACTCAACTGTACCACTGTGTGAGTGCTGATATAAATCACTGCAATGTTCCCATTTCACATTAGCACATGGTACAAGAGTTCTGTATGGCTGCTCCCAACCAGCTTATTTTAAAGTGAATAGTTACCGTGTTCATTTCTCTGCTCAATCTGTTTCTATACTTAGGGTCTTAGTGCCCCAAAAGTTTGTTTCAAGCAAGTATGGAGGTGTGCACTCTTATACATGCAGGAGATGATGTTTATTTTTAGACATTTTTGTACAAGTCTAGGCAGCCTGAAAGTTAAGCTGGGATCTTATGCAACCGAAGTCTGGGCACGCACATCGGTGCTGGCCACGGCAGAGCCCAAGGCTGACTATAATTCATACCAGGGATTGCTGACACAACAGCTCATCATAAGCATATTCCAGCAGTGCAGAATAATACAACATGCATATTGTACCTTGATCAAATATTTTTCCCATCTGTCTGCCGTGACAGACTTCCCAATCTTTCTCATCAGTTTCAAGTGAAGCTCCACCAATTCTTTTGGAACTGCAGCATTGAGAGAGAGAGAAAAAAAAGAAGTTATGAAGCCTGGTGCAAATACACTTCAATGCTAAACACTGAAAACACTGTGAAAAACAGAAATTGTAATAAAACACAGTAACTTCAAGTCTGCTAAGAGCAGCTCTGTAACTAAAAAAACAACAGCGAGATGAAAGTAGTTGCATAGCTCTTTTAGATTGACATCTACAGTGATCATTGCCCTTCCTGTGCCCTTCGTTGAGCCAGGAATTACACCTCAATGATAAATACCCCAAACTCTTGGCGGTGTTAAACTAAAAACTGCAGGGGACCAGTGCCAGTCAAACACCTACGGACACAACACCTCCTGACTGCCAGCAGCACACCTGCAGCTGCCTCCAGAAATCCAGGAGGTATCCGTGCCATGCCTGGAATATCGCTGAATCCCAACTATTTTTGGCTGGGTGCAAGCTATGGGAGAAATGTTCTGGAAACTTTATCCTCATGGATACAGCTTTGCTATCTATTTAAACTCTTTTGTGATGGATGGACAGAGAGAGGGACCCGAGGTTTGAAGAGCGAGGGCTGGAGGCCAGAAGTGCTGCTGAGCACAGCTGCGTGGGTGCGGGCACAAAATGAGTGTTTCCCACCTGAGTTACAGCTCACTACACGCTCCCCAAACACAGCTTCGACACCTCGCCTCACATCCCTCATTTGTAAATCAATCTGGCACCACCAAGTGGCAAATCTGCAGAACATCAATTTTATCAGTGGGAAACTTCTCTAACTTGAAAAAAATAGGTGGATGATCATTATGATTGCAACTACCCATGGCCAATGGAGAGAGCTGTCTCACAGCCTGCTGAGAAGAGCTGAAAGAAGCGAAATTTTCAGTCCTTTTATCTAGATGCTGTTTGCACACACCTTTATTTTCTGAAAGCATTTTCACCTGGCTCTGCACACACACCTAAAAAGCTGAATGAAGAACTCTTATGATCATTCCTTATGAGTAGTCTTTGACACATGAGAAATAGCTGGGACACAAAACACCTTCGTTCTAAAGCAGACGTTACTGAGGTACTTTCTTTTCCTGGTCTATTCAATGTTTGAGTCTCCGTGAATCCTTCCATTACTTGACTTGATTTCACCTCACTGTCTGTCGTTGAAATGCCTGTTTTCAGGTGAGTGTGAGCTGGTAAAACATCAGTTTGTTTCAGATGCTTGCTTTATTTCAGAAGATCATTGCTGCTGGTTTGCAGCCAGCACATTAACTCACAACCACAGCTCCCATTAAATACAGAAAGAATCAGCCTGGTAGCCATAAAAAGACCCCCATTAAACCTAAGAAATTCTTGGGCAACAACTCCAGGCCAGCCCAGACCTCTTCTCTTTCACCCAGTTTCTATTGTTTCCATTACCATTGCATACTGAAGAAACTTCACACATCTCCTCCTTGGTTCCCCCCAAAATTGGTGCATTTCACAACTTTAAACCACCATATATCTCAAAAGAAATGAGATCAAAAGGTCTTAACCCCAATGGATGCTGAGCACTTGGCACCAACGAAATTAAGCCCAAAGCACTTTATACACATGAGCAATTCTATCAAAGGCAACTCATACAATTAAACCTCAGCTTGTGTTTGTGTAATGTGGAACTGAGCCAGAATATTCAAAACCTCACTGGATCAAAGCTTCTGTTCTCCTTCTTTTCTCTTCTCTTCTTTTTAATCAAATCTCTCTTCATAGGTACCTATTGATTGGAATCCTGGCTTAAGGAAGCACGACTGATTTGTTCTGAATAATCAAATTCCCAGTCACCAAAAAGCCTTTGCCTTAGAAGAAGTGGGAAATGTTAAAATACAGACCCTGGAAAGTGATTTGGCACATTCATCCTTGGGCAGCACTCAGGGATGTGGCAGCACCTACTGACACCTCACTTCTTTCCCAAGGTTTTAGCATTTCAGGTCCTGCATTTCTGGGATCTTGGTGATGTACGAATCATAGAATGGCCTGGGTTGAAAAGGACCACAACGATCATCCAGTTCCAACCCCCCTGCTATGTGCAGGGTCGCCAGTCACCAGCCCAGGCTGCCCAGAGCCACATCCAGCCTGGCCTTGAATGCCTCCAGGGATGGGGCATCCACAGCCTCCTTGGGCAACCTGTTCCAGTGCGTCACCACCCTCTGGGGGAAAAACTTCCTCCTAAGATCTAACTTAAATCTCCCCTGTCTCACTTTAAAACCATTCCCCCTTGTCCTATCTCTACCCACCCTTGTATCCCCTNGCGAGAGTGGGGCTGGTCTCTTCTCACTGGTGACAGGACAAGGGGAAATGGCCTCAAGTTGAACCAGAGTAAGTTTAGGTTGGATATCAGGAAACACTTCTTTACAGAAAGGGTGGTTAAGCACTGGAATAGGCTCCCCAGGGAGGTGGTTGAGTCACCATCCCAGGATGTGTTTAAAACCATTTGGATGTGGTGCTCAGGGCCATGATTTAGCAGAGGGTTGTTAGAGTTGGGGTAGTATGGTTAGGTTGTGGTTGGACTGGATGATCTTTAAGGTCTTTCTCAATCTGAGTGATTCTGCGACTCTGTGATCTCATCTCCTTCTGTTTTCTTAGCAAGTAAGGTTAAGTACCCATGCCATAGAAAATAATAATAATAATAAAAATAAGAAATTCCTCTTTACTTCTACCACAGCAAGAACTCCCTTTTCTCCAGCCTGCTTCCTGTTGGTTAATCAGTTTGTGCTTGAGCGATTACCGCTCTGAATGCTGATACACGGTCAGTGCTTGTTGGCTACAAGGGCTGAGTGCCCCACGATGTCCCTTCCTCTGCCAGGGAGGGTTATCAGCAGGGTGAAGAAAGCACAGACCACTGGCAACATCAGTGTGCATTACCAGGTCAGGCTGCAAACTGTGTGGGCTAACTGCACGCTCCATGGCTCACCTGATTCCTCCTGCCACAGGGAATCACATCAAGGATGGGCAATGATAGTTCCTATTTTGGACACATCAGGTAAAGCTGCAGTGGAACACATGTCAACCAGCATAACCAGTGACCTCCTTGGAAGATTTTCTGCATTCATACCTAAGTATTCCATCAGCTGCAACCCATATATCCATGCTTAAAAGAAGTCAGAAAAAAAAGAGTGTAATATCTTTTTCTTCGGAGAAGAACGAATGTAACATCAGAAGCATTACTACAACTTCATAAAGTCTATCACAAACAGATGTAAAAGCTTCTTGTGTTTGATCCCCCCAATCCTTGCTAGGCTCCTTGCTCCGTGCTCTGTTCTCCACTTCTGCACTCTGATTCCGAGCCTGTATATTCTTACCAGTTGTATTTCTGAACTCCTGCAGAAAGCCAGACGAGTGCCTGAGCCTGGCAAAGCAGCACGCTTTCATACTATTAGCATGTACAACATTTCCTAACGCATCAGTTTTATCATATATCATCTTTATTGCCAGAAACACAGCAGAACTAGAACGAGGATATCACAAATTAGCCTAATAATACATTATGCAAATAGGTTACTTAAGTTCTCAGCAGTGTCCTTATTTTAATTATTGTAGCTAACGATTTCAGACATCCGTTTCCCAGCCTGCTTTCTTTTTCTCTCCGCCTTTTCTCTCCAAACCCACCTCAGACTTGCTAGCTTCCTTCTCACCACTGCCAGCTCCCAGTACATCCTCCTGGGCTTTGTCAGGGTTCCATTTCCACCCCTCAAACAGCTCCTGCTTGGCATCAAAACATCCTGCTCTGAAGCCTATCTTCACTTATCCTGCTTCCATTTTGGCAGACACAAATTCAGAGCCCTCCTTTAGCTTTGCAGGCTGCTCCTAGGACACAGTCACCATTTTTCCTCCTTGACTTCCGACCCCTTCAGGGCTCCCTTACCCTACTGTATCAATTCTTCCTACCCACTGTAACCTTTCTGAACCAAAGCAGATTGCTGCTGTGTCACTGAGTGGGTCAGAGGTTCACTGCAGAATGTCTAAGTCTAAAAACACTTTTTAAAGGACAGTTTTGCCCCTCAGTGGCAGCTCTTCCAGCAAAGCAGTGCATTCCCACTGCCAGTTCCCTTCCAGCTAGCCCTGCAGACAGCCCTGCTCTTCTCCCAGTGCAGGAGAAGCTTTCCAGGTGAACAACCAACATGTAGTCCTCCACCTTGGATGCTTTCTTGGGGCGTGTTAACAGCATCACACCACAAGCTCTGGGGCCAAACTAGGATTTATACACTTCTACCATTCACTAATTAATATGGTGTTTGTGAACCACTGCCATTTGTTCTCTGGAGGAAACCATTACAATCCTGGTAGTCATTAACACTAAAAGGCAATGAACGTGCCCTGGCACTTCTGTTACCAGATAGCTGTAGATGAGCTGGAAAACAGCCAGGTGTACCAGAGGGACACAGAATGGAGGAGGAAATGAAGTGATAATTCACGTACAAATTCCGTTTAATAACCAACTTCATTCAGCACAGCCCTTCTCCAGGACTTGGCCAACTAGGACCGACTGGAAGGTGAGACACGTGGCACAGCCTAAGACAACCAAAAGGCAAAGTACCTTTTCTCCAAGGCACTACAAGGCCTAACTGTTCACGATGGAAAGAAATCTCACGCTGAGGTGCAGCTGCTGAAGCATAAGAACCTTTAGAAATGGGCCTTCCCTTGCTTTGAGGAACAGTTTGTTTTTCCCCTGACCATTACAGGCCTCAGGAGGGTCCCAGCTTCTCCTGTAGTTCTCTGAAGCCCTCCAGCACCCCAGCTGTAAGAGCTCTGCGGCACTCTTGGGGAAGAGAAATGACTGCACCAGGCTGATGGCAAACCGTGAACGGGAGACTGACAAATGCTACAGGCTACTAAGAAATACTTGTTAATACCAACCTGTGGAGCTCTGTAGAACGACCAGAGCAAAGGAGAGTTCATTGATTGGGGAAGAAGGGTGGGGATGGAGGGAGAGAAAATGAAATTAAACAGGCTGGAAAGAACGTCAGAGTGTTATCAACAGCCACAGAGCTGGCTGTGTTCTCCAACCGAAACAAAACCTATGCTGTTTTTGCAAGGCTGGGAGGAAGCACAAAAATACACACTTCTATCCAGGCTTTATTATTTATTTCCCAGCAATTTGAATATTGAACAGATAGTTTTATTAAGCTCCAAAGCCACAGACACAGAGCTCTGTCCCACCACTGGCATCCAAGCAGGGACTGGTCACAGCAGAGGGCAAGCACCAAGGAACACCACCAAGCACATCTGTCCCTCTGGTGAGCAGTCACACACACAGTGCTGGATAAGTCCAACCACCACAAACCAGGGGAACACAGCCAGAGCTCACGAGTGCTGTAAGGTCCTGAAGAGATCTTCAGGTTGAAATGGATCCTTCCAGAGAACCCCAAGACAGCTGGCTTTGAGGAACCAGTGAGCACACTGACCCAATACTCTTTAGGACCATATATATTCCTCTTCCCATCACTTCTTGCCAGCTCAATGGCTCTGGTCCCTCCCTTGCAACACCAACAGGATGCCTTGCTGTCCCTCCTGCTTTCTGCCTCCAGTAGGATATTATTACCAAGTCACAAAGCACCGAGACCTGCCAGGTACTCAGGCATATTTCACAGAATCACAGAATCACTAAGGTTGGAAAAGACCTACAAGATCATCCAGTCCAACCATCCACCCATCACCAATGGTTCTCGNAACAATCCCAGTTCCCTCAACCTTTCCTCATAGGAGAGGTGCTCCAGCCCTCTGATCATCTTAGTGCCCTCCTCTGGACCCGCTCCAAGAGCTCCACGTCTTTCCTGTACTGGGGGCCCCAGGCCTGGACGCAGTACTGCAGATGGGGCCTCACAAGAGCTGAGTAGAGGGGGACAATCACCTCCCTCTCCCTGCTGGCCACCCCTTTTTAATGCAGCCCAGAACACAGCTGGCCTTCCAGGCGCGCACTGCTGGCTCATGTCCAGCTTCTCGTCCACCAGGACCCCCAAGTCCTTCTCCGCAGGGCTGCTCTCAAGGAGATCTTCCTCCAGTCTGTATCAATACCTGGGATTGCCCCAACCCAATGCAGCACCCTGCACTTGGCCTCATTGAACCTCATTAGGTTTTCATGGGCCCACTTCTCCAGCCTGTCCAGGTCCCTCTGGATGGCCTCCCTTCCTTCCAACGTATCGACTGCACCACTCAGCTTGGTGTCATCCACAAACTTGCTGAGGGTGCACTCGATGCCATCATCTGTCATTGATGGAGATGTTGAAGAGCCCCAGTCCCAACTGTGTACTGACACAGGCATTTTCACAAAGAAACTTCACTGCATTTTGAGCCCTTTCTACATTTATTTATCATCGCTTTTGTTTTTTTAATGCACTGTAACAGACTTCATGGAGAGAGGAGGTGGTAGGAAGGCTGAAGAGTGGTAGAAGATCCATCCTTAGCCAGAGCACCCAGTTGGCAATGAGTTGAAGTGCACCAGCAAACCAGACCCAAATGTCAGTCATCTCAGCAATGCACTGGACCTGCATAACTTTAAACTTGCTTACCTCTGCTTAGAATACAAAGTTCCATGAAGAGAAACATTGGTAAGAATCATTTTTACAATATTCCTCTGATTCTACTTAAAACAGGTTCAAAACAACAAACATAAGATGCAATTACTCCTGGGTAATCACTCATTCACTTTTCTTTTCTTAAGTTTCAGATAAGGGAAGGAAAAATTCATGCAGTCTTCCTTGAATAAGAGTAATTTTTGGTAAAGCTAGTGCCAAAATAGTGTGACAATGTATACCAAACTCTGAATGACACTCCCAAACGTTCAAGAAGCACTGGTTTCTCTGCAAAGCAATACAGTAGCTCTCTAAAACTCTCCTCAACTCTTCAACTCTTTGAAAGGGTAGATAACAGCAGGACAAGGGGAAATGGTTTGAAGTTGAGGGAGGGAAGATTGAGGTTGGATGTCAGGGGGAAGTTCTTTACTAGGAGAGTGGTGAGGTGCTGGAACAGCTGCCCAGAGGGGTTGTGGATGCCCCGTCCATCCCTGGAGGTGTTCAAGGCAGGTTGGATGGGGCCCTGGGCAGCCTGATCTAGTATTAAATGGGGAGGTTGGTGGCCCTGCCTGTGGCAGGGGGCTGGAGATTCATGATCCCTGAGGTCCCTTCCAACCCAGGCCATTCTGTGAGTCTGTGTAAAACCATGAGGCCCACCTTCACAGAGTACACTTCAGCGGTGGAGACTTCGGGACTCCATGTGCAAGGCTAAGGAAAAACTGACTGTGCTATTTTAAAAGAAAAAAAGCCTCTTTTAGGAAAACTAGTAAAATTAAGCCACGGCCATCTGCTAGATATTCAAAAATATAGATTTATCATGGGAAGAAGAAATGAGTCAGAAAGAATGAGTCACTGGGCACAGAATTTTTGGGCTTCTGGTGCACTTCAGGCAATTCTGTCAAGCCTTGCACTCTCCTGGAGGGCACACCCCTGTCTGGGCATCAGCAACCACCCTTCAGACATCATCCATCCCAGCATTTCAGGGAGTGTTCCCTCCATCAGGTATTGCTAATAAACTTGGAAAAGACAAAAAATTGCAGTGGAGAAGAAATGGGAAGACAAAGAAGACCTGTCACCCGTTTGAAAAGCCTCAGCTTCAGGTACCTGCATAGAGCTGGCTGTGGCTACCCGCCAACACCTCCCCGTACAACCAGAACCTCACCTGACCTCCTGTCATTTCCCCTGCCAAAATTAACCTGCTCTTGACTGAACGAAACCAGATGAAGTAATGGAGGAGAACAGAAAAGGCAGCACAAGGCCCTGGGCCTGGAGGAAAGATGATTACAAATAAAGACCGTCGTATGAGAGCGGATCTACAGAGCGAAGAGGAAGATGGGAATAATGGTGCACTCAGAGCCCCTGGCTCTGAATTCAACTGCAAAGCCTGTGCCTCTGTCTTCCTCCAAGGAGGAAAGGAAAAGCACAAGGAACCCCCTGCACTCAGAGAGTAGGGGGAAGGGAGCAAGAAGCAACATTTTGGGATGCAAAAGCAGCTGGCAGTTTGCATGCTTTGCAAATACAAACAGGTCCTCCCAGTTGTACCAGTAAACCCTTTTGCCATGCTAACTTGCTGCGGTATGTGAAAGAAAAAAAAGCGAATCCAAAGATAAACTGGGCAAGTATTTCCATTAACAGTTTGCTCCTTTTTGTCTTTCTGCCTTGACTGATTTCAGATGACATGGCAGGACTTCACTGTCAAATAAAACCATGCTAGGCATGTGGGCAGTTGAGATCAATGGGATCATCAATATCTCCCACCTCCTCTTCTACTAGCTCACCATATTCAACCACATAAAGCTGATATGCGTTATCTACTAGCACCCTATGTTAGGAATTCAATGGCAAGCAAATATCAGACAGCTTCTACCATGCTCCAATCTCCTCCACTGCCACTGCTGGAGGCAGTGGGACCAGAGCACCCAAAGAGACAAGTGACCACATTTCTGACAACTCCAGTATGTTCTTTTTTGTGTGCACAAATCTGAAGGCCCATGAGCAGTTCGAGGCGGCAAGCACCACAACCTGTGTTAGCTGCAACCTAAGTTAAGCTCTGTGTTGGATTGTTGGAATGGTTGGGTATTAGGAAAAAACTATTCTCAGAAAGAGTGGTGATCCATTGGCAAAGGCTGCCCGGGGAGGAGGTGGAGTCATGGAGGTGTTCAAGAAAAGGGTAAATGTGGACACGGACTGAGGGCCATGGTTAGTGGGCATGGTGGGACAGTTGAGCTAGACAATCTCAGTGGTCTTCTCCAACCTTAAGGATTCTATGAGTCTATGGGAAGTGAAATACTGAGAAGAAAGGGGCTGGGATCTTCAGCAGCAGCACTGGTTTATGCCAACATAAATATTCCTCCCTAGGAACAACCTCACTTGTTTCTCACCCCAACTCTCAGGAGAAGCACACAAGATCCCTGCGGTGGGGATGTGTTGTTAAGAACTTCATGGATGAGATAGAAAAATGATGGTCTTGCTATGAACATGCTATGCTAAGTAACTGAAAGCACAGAAAACCTCCAGTATGAACCAGGCAAGGAGTTACAGTGAACATCTCAAAAATGGCTGTGATAATGGGATCCATGCAGAACACTGGGCTCCATTCATGTGCTCATTCAAGCCTGGCATAAAAAAATTGATGCATTTGATGCCTATATCATTTCCCAAGATAAAAAGCAGTAGTTTCTGTTCCAAAGGACAACCTAAATATCTCATCCTCCAGCTGATTCACTTGATGAGCACTCCCATCCTACCTCCAAGCTGTGTGCCCATAAAAAAAGAGATGCAGGAAAGGGGGAAAAGTGTCCTCCACCTTCCTAGTGAGAGCAAAAGAGCAATCAAACAAGCTGTAATTAAACTGAAAATCCAAACAGAAAGAACAAGTCACCAAGTAGTTTTTTTATATCCTGTTCCTAGAAAGATTTTGGCAGGCATGAACAACAAACAAACCACGCTCACATTTAAATGACACAGCTATCCTAGCAAAGCACTTTGAAATGTGGATGCTCAGAAGCCAGATCATTTCATACACACAGCAAGTACCTTTCTATCTCTTATCTGTACAAACACCTATTGGAGAAGTCTCTGCTTCCCTGGGCTATGCAGAGTACAGAATCATAGAATCATAGAATCACTCAGGTTGGAAAAGACCTTAAAGATCATCCAGTCCAACCACAACCTAACCATGCTACCCCAACTCTAACAACCCTCTGCTAAATCATGGCCCTGAGCACCACATCCAAATGGTTTTAAACACATCCTGGGATGGTGACTCAACCACCTCCCTGGGGAGCCCGTTCCAGTGCTTAACAACCCTTTCTGTAAAGAAGTGTTTCCTGATATCCAACCTAAACTTAACCTGGCACAACTTGAGGCCATTTCCCCTCGTCCTGTCATCTGTCACCAGTGAGAAGAGACCAGCCCCGCTCTTGCTGTAAGCACCTTTCAGATACTGGAAGAGAGCAATAAGGTCTCCCCTCAGCCTCCTTTTCCCCAGACTAAACAGCCCCAGTTCACAACCCACAGAGTCAGTGCTCTGAACAGAGACACAGAAGCCTTTCCCCCTCCCAAGATCTTTGACTAAGCTGTGTCACAGCCTACAAGGCCTTGCTGTCACAGCCAACCAGACCTTAAAATTCAGCTCTACTTTCAGCTATGAGATTATTTTCAAATATTTAGAATTTATGACCCATCTGTCCCATTTGTTACTAAGCACCTTTCCCTCCCATGTTTTTCTTCCTACCCTCTCCTACTGCCTTGCAAATCAATCTCTTCTGCTCCCTAATGCCCACAATGCCATCAGTCACGCACCAGAAGCAGCATAACTCTGGAAGCTGAAGAAGTGGACTCAGTACTCACCCACGAGCTGGAACTATCAGAGAACACAGGATTAAGGAAGAAAGGCTCATTGCACTACGCACAGCAAATGAAATGGAGATAGAAAAAGAAGAAAGGAAAATGACTTTGAAAACAAAAAAATAGCACACGGTTTATTTTAGAAACTGGAAATTGCCCAGGAAAGGAAAGGCAGCAAATAAAAGCCCAGCTTACTGTCTCAACAAATGTACTGAATCAAAAACGGGCCCAAGCCCACACACTGCATGCAGGAAGAGAGAACAAGAAAAATGGGACTGTGGCAGCAGCGCGCGTGCGAGCTGACCACCCAGAAACACAGGTCCTGAAAGCAAATGGGAATTGCAACAAATTGCTGCTGTTCAATGGGAAATCACTTCCAATGACCACATCGTGCACTTGAGCAAGTCAAGTGGTCTTGATTTGAAATAACTGATGGTTAATTCGCGCACAGGCAAGCACTTGACTCTCTGAAGCTGCTGGGAGCACAGCCTGCAAACATGCAGACATGGCAAAACAAGCAACTTTCCTTCTGGCTAGTGAAAATCAGCAGGTAGGGCCCTCTCTGGGAGGATCCTCCCTGCTGAGGCACCTGGGTCTCCGCTGTAAGAGCAGTAACTATCCAAGACTTTCAGACCATGAACAAAACAACCTCCTCGTTTCCCTCCTGACCACTCAATACTTCAATAATAAAGAGAATCCACGATAAATGGGAAAGGAAAAAGAATGTTGTGCACAAGAACCACAAGGAACAGCCATGTAAGGGCAGCAGTTTTCTCCTGGCCTCAAACCAACCGACAAAGGAAAGAAGTGGGTGTGAATCCTGGTGGGAGGTGCTGCAGAGTGCTGAGCTAGTTCAGGCCAACCCATAGACAGCACATGGACAGAAGGACACTCCTAGAGTCAGCTCATCATACAGCAGGCATCTGACATCAGTGAACGTGGGGAGAGTCATTCTGTTGGAGAGCATCTGGCAACCAATGCATGTAAGGTCCTGGGGGGTACAGGAGCCTTACCAGCTACGGGGTGGATTAGTCTCAGTCAACTGAACTCTTACACTCCCCCTCAGACACAGAATTATCATTGCAAATGTGGCCGTAGTTCACGAGCTTTATCTGTGCACAGAAATTTCTGCTAGACAAAATCCATTCTCTAAGCATGGCAGCATTTAACTTTCAGAATAAGATCATACACCCTGTTACATTAAAATGGAATTGTATTCTCAGTGCAGGGAAGAAAAGCAGGGTGAAACACATGAACACAAAACCGTATATTCAGTAGCTGAGAAGCCTCTGGTTTTGTTTTAGAGTCCCCTTTATGCACATAACAAACGTAATAAGTTTATGTACATACTGTTAGAGAGTAAGTTGAATGCAAGTCATTTTGTAGTTCATTATAAGAAAACAAGGACAAATTTAAATGGTTTTTAAATCATACTTTGTTTAGTTACTAGAAATGTCTGCCTGGTGTCGGCTTAGCTGAATTTCTCAGGTATTGGCTGACAGTTTTCTTCACCATTAACAGAAGGATGCTGATCGCACCGTACCCACCTTTGCAAACACCTCTCACCTGAATAACAAGGCAACGTTAAGAGATGCAGAGCAGGCTGAATAAAACCACTTTTCCACATCAAGTTTCATGGCCCAGGTTATGTTACCACTCCTCTTCAGTGGACAACATAGAAAATGCTCAGAATGTTCTAGTTAGTTTGTTTTTCCATGTGTCAGATGAGCTCTACCAGACGGCTATTGCTGCCCTTTTAGGGGTTCAAAATGGAGGTGCTCAAGCACCACACAGATGTAGCACTGAGGGACGTGGTTGGTGGGCATGGTGGGGATGGGCTGATCATTGGACCAGGTGACCTTAGAGGTCTTGGCAACCTCAATGATTCCATGATTTAGAAAAGCAAGTCTCTTCTCTAGTCATTGTTGACCTCAGATGTATTTATAAGAGTATTTATAAGCTAGGGTTCACCTTCAGGCTTAATTTTTCTGTATTGCACTTTCTGTCAAGCCTTGTAGTTAATTAGAAAACTTGCACCATCCCATCCTTCAATTACACAGCAACTTCATGGAATGACACTAACAGGTGTAACGTTTCTTGGCAGTTTCAACTCTTCAAAAAGGTAGATAATAGCAGGACAAGGGGAAATGGTTTTAACTTGAAGGAGGGAAGATTTAGGTTGGATGTCAGGGGAAGTGCTTTACTATGAGAGTGGTGAGGTGCTGGAACAGCTGCCCAGAGAGGCTGTGGATGCCCCGTCCATCCCTGGAGGTGTTCAAGGCCAGGCTGGATGGGGCCCTGGGCAGCCTGGGCTGGTCTGAAATGTGGAGGTTGCAGATCTGCAAATATTGCAGATACCATTTCTGTCAAACTGAGGTATCACCGTACATAAAATGCTGTCAGTTTACTGGACCCTAAAGAAATACCATAATATAAGCATGCCGCGGATTTATGATGAATATATGATGAACACATACGATGAATTTACGTAGAAAAGGGAGTACTGTGGCTAAGCATTTGGTGTTTTACAAACAGCAGCACTATGTGAGGCTTTAAGGATCTGCAGAAGCAAACCATGAGGGTGAAACCAACGCAATCCTTCCTGCTGCACAGAGCATGCTTCCCCGTCAGCTGGCAGGGAGCAACTGCACATTTGTTCTGCTCTAAGGTAATGTCAGCTCCTGACTTCATCAGCAGCTCAAGTGAACATTTCTAACGTTCTAAAGAAACACAGAGATCCAGGAAAAGACGCTGCACATGTTGGAGGTTTGGGCAAAACACTCACAGAAGTGCAGTGTTTGCAGCAGCTGACAGGGAAGGCAGCCGTACAGCTGGATGAGAGTCATCCCGCAGATGAAATCACAAGCACAACATCTGATGAGTTTTATCCAATTAACACAGAGTTTGAGGCTTTTTTAACAATTCTTTCACAGCTAGTAGCAACTTTTCTCCGTTATTTCTTAGGAAACCCAGGGAGCAAGGGAGAACAGAAATGTTTAGAAGTAAAACTGAGATAACTGTCTGACAAAGTGTTAGTAGTAAATAGAAAACAGGTGCGGGCTTTGAAGGTCTAAAGAAAAGGCAATTATTCAGACATACAGAACAAGCAAACTGTACGTGAGCTGATAACTGAATCCCAGGCAAAGTGAGAATTCACAGGAGGCTCGTTCCTTGAAATGTAAAGCTCTGAAGTCAGGACTTCTACAGGCAAACTCAAGTTTTCACCTGCTAACAACATTAAAATATCTGCCCCTGATAATGTAACTAATCGCAAGGAGCAGTTATAGGGTTGGGGCTGTTGCAGCTTCACATGGGACTGCCAGCTTTGGGGTCAGCCTTATCTGCCATCCGTTCAGGTAGACCTGAAGCTAGAAGGAACACAGCCTGAAGGGATGCTGGGTTTCTAGCTGCTTCATTCTAGCACGCTACCATCACTCAGAAGTTGGGTTTGGATACAAAGCCATAACACAACCAAGTACACGGAGGCACTATCAGGAACTGGGAAGAGCTGGGCAGGCTGTGCTGCAGCTCCAAGGAAGGTGCTGCAGTGTGACAGTCACCCCAACTCTTCCCTTCCTACACAGGCAGACAGTGAGGGGTGTTTGCGTACAGCACTTGGAACAGAGAGTGATGAAACACAACAGAACCACAGTGAACACAACCCAGGTCTTGGTTGGACAGTGACTACCATCTGCTGCTTCAAAATGTGGGCAAACAAACCCCAAAGCGCAGGGCTGAGAATGCCTACCCCCAGGCACCTTTAAATACTCCTTTTAGACAATGCCTGGTTTAACTCAGAAGCAAGAAACTTCACCTTCTTGCTTTATTTTCCAGTATTTTTTCTACGACTCAGTATGCCTTAGCACCTAAATCTTGTTTGCTCTAGCCTCAGTAATAACCTGCAGCAATCAATTGCAATTATGCCACATGTGAAAGACATTTCAATTTTAATCATCTTTAAATTTTATTCAATATACCACTTTGCTGTTTCTACAAGGCGAGAGGAACACCAACCTCTGGGAGCCACATCTCTGAAGCCATCAGCATCCACTCATCTGGATCGATGGGACAAGGCAAACCGCATGAGTTTCAATAGGGCCAAGTGTTGGGTCCTGCATTTTGGTCACAACAACCCCAGGCAACCCTACAGGCTTGTGGAGGAGTGGCTGGAAAGCTGCCTGATGGAAAGGGACCTTGGTGTACTGACGGATGGTTGGTTGAATATGAGCCAGCAGTGTGCCCAGGTGGCCAAGAAGGCCAATGGCATCCTGGCTTGTATCAGGAATGGTGTGGTGAGCAGGGCTAGGGAAGTCATCCTGCCCCTGTACCTGGCACTGGAGAGGCCCCATCTCAAGTACTGTGTTCAGTTTTGGGCACCTCAATACAGAAAGGACATGGAAGTGCTGGAGCAGGTCCAGAGAAGGGCAGCAGGGCTTGTGAAGGGCTTGGAGAATATGGCCTACGAGGAGCGACTGAAGGAACTGGGGCTGTTTAGTCTGGGGAAAAGAAGGCTGAGGGGAGACCTTATTGCTCTCTTCCAATACCTGAAAGGTGATTGCAGCTAGAGTGGGGCTGGTCTCTTCTCACTGGTGACAGGACAAGGGGAAATGGCCTCAAGTTGAACCAGAGTAAGTTTAGGTTGGATATCAGGAAACACTTCTTTACAGAAAGGGTGGTTAAGCACTGGAATAGGCTCCCCAGGGAGGTGGTTGAGTCACCATCCCAGGATGTGTTTAAAACCATTTGGATGTGGTGCTCAGGGCCATGATTTAGCAGAGGGTTGTTAGAGTTGGGGTAGTATGGTTAGGTTGTGGTTGGACTGGATGATCTTTAAGGTCTTTCTCAATCTGAGTGATTCTGCGACTCTGTGATCTCATCTCCTTCTGTTTTCTTAGCAAGTAAGGTTAAGTACCCATGCCATAGAAAATAATAATAATAATAAAAATAAGAAATTCCTCTTTACTTCTACCACAGCAAGAACTCCCTTTTCTCCAGCCTGCTTCCTGTTGGTTAATCAGTTTGTGCTTGAGCGATTACCGCTCTGAATGCTGATACACGGTCAGTGCTTGTTGGCTACAAGGGCTGAGTGCCCCACGATGTCCCTTCCTCTGCCAGGGAGGGTTATCAGCAGGGTGAAGAAAGCACAGACCACTGGCAACATCAGTGTGCATTACCAGGTCAGGCTGCAAACTGTGTGGGCTAACTGCACGCTCCATGGCTCACCTGATTCCTCCTGCCACAGGGAATCACATCAAGGATGGGCAATGATAGTTCCTATTTTGGACACATCAGGTAAAGCTGCAGTGGAACACATGTCAACCAGCATAACCAGTGACCTCCTTGGAAGATTTTCTGCATTCATACCTAAGTATTCCATCAGCTGCAACCCATATATCCATGCTTAAAAGAAGTCAGAAAAAAAAGAGTGTAATATCTTTTTCTTCGGAGAAGAACGAATGTAACATCAGAAGCATTACTACAACTTCATAAAGTCTATCACAAACAGATGTAAAAGCTTCTTGTGTTTGATCCCCCCAATCCTTGCTAGGCTCCTTGCTCCGTGCTCTGTTCTCCACTTCTGCACTCTGATTCCGAGCCTGTATATTCTTACCAGTTGTATTTCTGAACTCCTGCAGAAAGCCAGACGAGTGCCTGAGCCTGGCAAAGCAGCACGCTTTCATACTATTAGCATGTACAACATTTCCTAACGCATCAGTTTTATCATATATCATCTTTATTGCCAGAAACACAGCAGAACTAGAACGAGGATATCACAAATTAGCCTAATAATACATTATGCAAATAGGTTACTTAAGTTCTCAGCAGTGTCCTTATTTTAATTATTGTAGCTAACGATTTCAGACATCCGTTTCCCAGCCTGCTTTCTTTTTCTCTCCGCCTTTTCTCTCCAAACCCACCTCAGACTTGCTAGCTTCCTTCTCACCACTGCCAGCTCCCAGTACATCCTCCTGGGCTTTGTCAGGGTTCCATTTCCACCCCTCAAACAGCTCCTGCTTGGCATCAAAACATCCTGCTCTGAAGCCTATCTTCACTTATCCTGCTTCCATTTTGGCAGACACAAATTCAGAGCCCTCCTTTAGCTTTGCAGGCTGCTCCTAGGACACAGTCACCATTTTTCCTCCTTGACTTCCGACCCCTTCAGGGCTCCCTTACCCTACTGTATCAATTCTTCCTACCCACTGTAACCTTTCTGAACCAAAGCAGATTGCTGCTGTGTCACTGAGTGGGTCAGAGGTTCACTGCAGAACGTCTAAGTCTAAAAACACTTTTTAAAGGACAGTTTTGCCCCTCAGTGGCAGCTCTTCCAGCAAAGCAGCGCATTCCCACTGCCAGTTCCCTTCCAGCGAGCCCTGCAGACAGCCCTGCTCTTCTCCCAGTGCAGGAGAAGCTTTCCAGGTGAACAACCAACACGGAGTCCTCCACCTTGGATGCTTTCTTGGGGCGTGTTAACAGCATCACACCACAAGCTCTGGGGCCAAACTAGGATTTATACACTTCTACCACCCACTAATTAATATGGTGTTTGTGAACCACTGCCATTTGTTCTCTGGAGGAAACCATTACAATCCTGGTAGTCATTAACACTAAAAGGCAATGAACGTGCCCTGGCACTTCTGTTACCAGATAGCTGTAGATGAGCTGGAAAACAGCCAGGTGTACCAGAGGGACACAGAATGGAGGAGGAAATGAAGTGATAATTCACGTACAAATTCCGTTTAATAACCAACTTCATTCAGCACAGCCCTTCTCCAGGACTTGGCCAACTAGGACCGACTGGAAGGTGAGACACGTGGCACAGCCTAAGACAACCAAAAGGCAAAGTACCTTTTCTCCAAGGCACTACAAGGCCTAACTGGTCACGATGGAAAGAAATCTCACGCTGAGGTGCAGCTGCTGAAGCATAAGAACCTTTAGAAATGGGCCTTCCCTTGCTTTGAGGAACAGTTTGTTTTTCCCCTGACCATTACAGGCCTCAGGAGGGTCCCAGCTTCTCCTGTAGTTCTCTGAAGCCCTCCAGCACCCCAGCTGTAAGAGCTCTGCGGCACTCTTGGGGAAGAGAAATGACTGCACCAGGCTGATGGCAAACCGTGAACGGGAGACTGACAAATGCTACAGGCTACTAAGAAATACTTGTTAATACCAACCTGTGGAGCTCTGTAGAACGACCAGAGCAAAGGAGAGTTCATTGATTGGGGAAGAAGGGTGGGGATGGAGGGAGAGAAAATGAAATTAAACAGGCTGGAAAGAACGTCAGAGTGTTATCAACAGCCACAGAGCTGGCTGTGTTCTCCAACCGAAACAAAACCTATGCTGTTTTTGCAAGGCTGGGAGGAAGCACAAAAATACACACTTCTATCCAGGCTTTATTATTTATTTCCCAGCAATTTGAATATTGAACAGATAGTTTTATTAAGCTCCAAAGCCACAGACACAGAGCTCTGTCCCACCACTGGCATCCAAGCAGGGACTGGTCACAGCAGAGGGCAAGCACCAAGGAACACCACCAAGCACATCTGTCCCTCTGGTGAGCAGTCACACACACAGTGCTGGATAAGTCCAACCACCACAAACCAGGGGAACACAGCCAGAGCTCACGAGTGCTGTAAGGTCCTGAAGAGATCTTCAGGTTGAAATGGATCCTTCCAGAGAACCCCAAGACAGCTGGCTTTGAGGAACCAGTGAGCACACTGACCCAATACTCTTTAGGACCATATATATTCCTCTTCCCATCACTTCTTGCCAGCTCAATGGCTCTGGTCCCTCCCTTGCAACACCAACAGGATGCCTTGCTGTCCCTCCTGCTTTCTGCCTCCAGTAGGATATTATTACCAAGTCACAAAGCACCGAGACCTGCCAGGTACTCAGGCATATTTCACAGAATCACAGAATCACTAAGGTTGGAAAAGACCTACAAGATCATCCAGTCCAACCATCCACCCATCACCAATGGTTCTCGCTAAACCACGTCCCTCAACACAACATCCAAATGTTCCTTGAACACCTCCAGGGTCGGTGACTCCACCACCTCTCTGGGCAGTCCATTCCAGTGCCCGACCACTCTTTCAGAGAAGTAGTATTTCCTAATATCCAGCCTGAATCTTCCCTGGCGCAGCTTGAAGCCATTCCCTCTAGTCCTATCACCAGTTACACGAGAGAAGAGGCCGACCCCCAGCTCACTACAGCCTCCCTTCAGGTAGTTATAGAGAGCAATAAGGTCTCCCCTGAGCCTCCTCTTCTCCAGACTGAACAATCCCAGCTCCCTCAGCCGCTCCTCATAAGGCCTGTGCTCCAGGCCTTTCTGCCTGGGGGCTGCCATCTATCAGCTACTGCAGAGCGCAGGGACACCACAAATAGATATTCTGTTTTAATCTTCATATCAACACCACCATGAAATTTCCAGAAGTTCCCCAGGGCTTCTCAGTTTAGCAGGGGCCATAAAGAAGCTAATCTAAATGCAGCCTTCAGAATGGGCTCAGAAGTGGGGGTACCAGGCAGGGAGCACAAATAATGGCACAAGAATCTGCTGACCGCTCTTATATTTGATAGTATTACCATGAAGGAATCCCAAGGAGAAAAAAAAAGCTCCATTCAAGTAAAGTGGAAAGAAGAATAAAAAGATTAATAAAAAAGAAAAAACCTCTGGGCTACAAGCTGCTGGGTGCAGGGAAAATACTTGGAGAAACTCTTACAGCTTTTGTCATTCTCTGCAGTTGACCAGTGCCAAGGACACCAGACTGATGGATGGCTGATTCCATCTGGAAGAGTTTTCCTGCTGCTGTCAAAGCACATTCTGTAGCTGTTTTCCCACAACACACCCAACTGGGACCAGCAGCACCTACCTCTAACACACAGTACAAAACGTGTGCCAAATATGATATGCCCTGAATTCTGTATTCCTGAAGATTAGGATGAAGTACAGTTTAGACTCCTCTAGCCACCTGGCTGTTTAGTAGCACTCAGCATCTTCTGGCAGGAAAGAACCTTGTTGAAGCTTAAGTTTTCCAGTGGGGATGCTATTTTGAACGTGCCAAAATAGCATGTGGCTCTGGGCAGCCTGGTCTGGGGTTTGGCGACCCTGCACATAGCAGGGGGTTGAAACTGGATGATCATTGTGGTCTTTTTCAACCCAGGCCATTCTATGATTCTATGACTCTATGAAATGAGGCCAAAGGCTGGACAATACATAACTCCTAGCTTCCATGTGATTGAAAACTCAGTTTGGTGTTTGTGAAGATCTTCCATGCAGATATCCGACAACAGAGCCCACGAGGCTTCTTTCAGTAAATAATTTCACACTGGTCAGAACTTCCACTTGCATTCCTGAGTCTCACACACTTACTTAGAAATAAGCAATCCTTGAGATTCTGTGGCTTGGGAACACCACTGCCTTTTCAGAAAAGCTTTTCTCCAGCTCTGCACCATCTGAACTGTGTCTGAGTTGAACAAAGCCACCCACCAGAAGAACCCACCCCTCCTCGAGGGAGGCACGGGGCCCAGCAGAACCTGCAGCAAGTCATGGTAGGGCTGAGTTTTAGCAAGGGGACTCTGGTGTTCTGTCAGGGCAGAAACTGGTGCTCTGAGCTCCTTTTCTCCATTCAGTGTGGTATTTTGTGATCTGCTTCCAATGAGCAGTGTTACTGACAGAAACCGGACCTGCTCATTTACCCACAAGTGCTGTGTTTGTCCATCCTCCATACAGGATCTGAAGAAACCTCTGTCGTACTCCTAAATGAAACAAGAACAGCAGTAACACAGGATATCCAGTATGTCCTAGTCTTGACCTCTACAGACTTGAAAGGTGGGCCCAGGTGAACCTAATGAGGTTCAACACAGTAAAGTGCAAGGTTTGGCACTTGGGCTGGAGGAATCCCAGGCATTGATACAGACTGGGAGGAGCAGTCCTTGAGAGCAGCCCTGAGAGAAGGAGCTGGGGGTCCTGGTGGATGAAAAACTGACCATGAGCCAGCAGTGTGCTCCTGCAGCTCGGAAAGCAAATGGGATCCTGAGCTATATCAGCAGAGGGGTGGCCAGCAGGGACAGGGAGGGGATTGTGCTTCTCTACTCTGCCCTTGTGAGGCCCCATCTGCAGTAGATTTTGAGTTCCCAGCACAAGACAGGGAGCTGTTGGAGAGGGTCCAGAGGAGGCCACAAAGATGATCAGGGGGCTGGAGTACCTCACCTACAAAGACAGGCTGAGGGAGCTGGGCTTGTTCAGCCTGGAGAAGAGAAGACTGCGGGGTGACCTCAGTGCAGCCTTCCAGGACCTAAAGGGAGCCTACAAACAGGAGGGGAGTCAACTCTTGGAAAGGGGAGATAACAGCAGGACAAGGGGAAATGATTTTAAGCTGAGGGAGGGAAGATGTAAGTTGGATGTCAGGGGGAAGTTCTTTACTAGGAGAGTGGTGAGGTGCTGGAACAGCTGCCCAGAGAGGCTGTGGATGCCCCGTCCATCCCTGGAGGTGTTCAAGGCCAGGCTGGATGGGGCCCTGGGCAGCCTGGTCTAGTATTAGATGTGGAGGTTGGTGGCCCTGCCTGTGGCAGGGGGTTGGAGATTCACGATCCTCGAGGTCCCTTCCAACCCAGGCCATTCTGTGGTTCTGTGTTATCCATAAGTTCACCAGGTACAAGCTTATTTGCAAGTCCACTGTCCAAATCTGACATTTTGATTCTACAATATCTTATTGTTAAGTTAAATACATTGCTTTTTCCTAACAGGTGATTAACGGCTCTGATGATGTTTAAAAGTTTGGTTCAATCCCTCAGTACATCAGTACAGCAGCCATCTACTTCACATATATATATTTATACATGCATACAGGTTTGACCTGTGTTTGGGTGATAGCTAACTGATTTAAAGCAGCAGTTACATGTATTATTCATACAAGGCATGATAAGATACAAGCAGAGCCCCACAAAGCTGATAAGAGCAACTTCTGACTACTTGACAGATCCTTACAGCAGCAGCAACCCTAGGATATCGTTATACCCACAATTAACATGTCTGATGATGAATACCCAGCATTACCTGATATGTGAACAAACTCCTCCCACCCAGCAAAACGAACATCACCAATAGTAGATGCCAGAACTTCACCCTCTATATGAGTGGACAGTATATTAATACATCTTTCTGCATTGAAACCAGACAGGAAGTTTTAAGCACAATATTAGTCATTCAATTAGCATTTGACTGCTTCCATATCACATTTATTTTCTCCTTTTAACTCTAAACAATCTGCTGTGGCTATTGAAGGCTATGCAGCGTACCAAGACTTTCACCTAAAGTCACACTGAACCTCATAACTTCTGGGCAGCACTGTACAAACAGGCTTGGTCTCAACTATTAAAAAACAATCAGAAACAATCAATCACACCAATGGAACAACATGTTTTCTTCTTCATAACGAACATTCCTACTCCTGAGCTCTAAAGTCTGTCAGACTCCTTGTCATCAGATCTTGCTGGCTTTTGGTTGCTATATTAAACAGCCACAGAGCTCCAGGTATGCTCCTCCCATACAAGTATTCAACAGCCATATAAATCATTGTTAACTTCTTCAGAGCACGGTGAGAACCCTTAAGCTTAAAGCAGTAAAGCTTTCCAAAGGTATTGGGATGACAACAGGAAAACTGAATGATACAAAGGGCTTCAGCCTCCAACCTCCTTAGAGAAGAGAAAAGATGTGAGGTGTCCAGAAGATGTAGAAAAATAAAGCAGCTTATAAAACTTAACTTACTGATCTGAAGCGTGGTAGCTCCAAAGAAAACACACTTTGAGTTCCACAATGTGGTATCAGGTATACTTTAAAGAATTTAAAGAAACCATAAACGACTCGCATGGGTTTCCCACTGCCTCTAACCTCAGCTCCCATTACAAAGCTAAAAAGGGGGAGGAAAGATTTACTGAAAAGAACCTACTATGGGGCACCTGCATCTCACTGCACCTCTCCTTACCCCTCTGACATCTGAGCCAGCACACAAAGAGTGCTGTTGTTATCAAACTCCAAACTCAACACATTTGGTTGGTAACGAAGAGACAAACATGGAGGCTGGCTCAATGTGCCAGGAGGAGACTGTCAAGGATCCAAGGAGATCCAAGACACCCTCTTTTTGCTGTTCTCGAGATCACCTTTAGCTTGATCATTGCTGGCTCTGATGCAAGTACGCTGCTTTGCTGGATTACGCAGTGCGGGCAGTGAACCTCTTCACTGGAAGGGGTTGCCCAAGGAGGCTGTGGATGCCCCATCCCTGCAGGCATTCAAGGCCAGGCTGGATGTGGCTCTGGGCAGCCTGGGCTGGTGGTTGGCGACCCTGCACATAGCAGGGGGTTGGAACTGGATCATTGTGGCCCTTTTCAGCCCAGGCCATTCTATGATTGTTACCATTTCTATCAAGAGCAACTGAAAGCCCACAGTGCTAAGAAACGCCTGTAAAAACTGGGGAGCTAACAGAGCCTAAAAAGCCATTCACCTCAGTGAGAAGTTCTCCCATTCACACACTAGGGAACCTGGCAAACCAGCAAGCCTTTTGAGTAGTCATGTGTAAAATTACATCTCTGTTGTGCAAGCTAACGTTCTACTAATATTTCCATTCACAAGAGACAAAGTGCTTAATTAACATTTATACCAATTCTCAAGCTATTTACAAACACAAAGGAGGTGGTGATTTGATATCATGGTTCCTTGAACGCAGCCCTAAATGCAGATATAGTTCTTACTCCCCTTCATCATATATATTAAAATATTAAACTGGTAACTGTTCTTCTGTTACAAGTAAAGCTCCTCGTAAAACACCCTAAGTGTGTTCATGAGAACAGCTATTGTTTTACTGTGATTATTTGCTCCAGTGTGCTCAGTTCTGCTCCTGTGAGCAAGCAGATGCAACAGAGGTAAGGTACTGCTCCACATCATAGGATGACCTGTATTAGTTCTGCATCTCAAAGTACAGTAACATGGGGGGTAATGACAGCTTAGTCCTCATAACAACTCAGTTAAAATAATATATTGAATCCCTTAATAAATCCTAAGAATCAGCTCACTGTCAGGAGTGTCAATTAGCAAGCATTTAAGTTAGCACTGCCACAACCTGAAGAAACAAACAACTTTCTTCATTTCCAAAGAAGCTGAAGACTTGTAACCGCAACCCAAGTCATGATATTGTATGCAAAGCAAGAACCACGATTTTTAAAGGCAAGATCTTTATTCTTCCTACAGCAAATTATTCACTGAGTGACCATAGGTCTCACTACTTTAACTACCAATGAACCACCAGCGTTAGTTGTATTGTACAGCCTTCTGAAGGCTGCTTCCACACGCACACACTTCTCCCATTCCATAAGACCACTCAATGATGACCAGCAAAATCAACACCACGGTAACATTTTGCTATTCAGGCACAATTTACGTTGCCCACCAGATCCCAAAGCACATCTTTTAAGTTAGTTTGCACATTTTGACAAGGCCACACTTCTGTCCACACAGTTAACATCCAAACAAGCTGAGCAACTGAGCAGATACATTCATCCTCCAGCACTGCTGTCGCTGCAGCAGAGGTAACATGGCACAGCTCAAACACTGAGCGTGAATGAAACCTCCAAGTCCTCTAAGAAATATCTGCTCTCTTCCTAGCTGTGCTGCCAGCTCTGCATCCATGCAGCATCCCCTCCTGCAGCAGAAGGTTATACCTTGTTTCTTTAGCAATTAGAACAAAGAGCTTGTTCATTATTAACAGGAAAATGTAAGGCTGTTATACAACTAATGAACAACGTTCACACTGGAGCTCCTAGTTCTCCTTGAGGTGCACGGCTATAAGTTATACTGACATCTTCCAACATTAACTCTGCAGATGTGAACTAAAAAAGAATCAAACACAGACTTATGGAGCAGCTGACCATCAGAAAACCACGAGCTCTAACCAACTGCACCCCAAACTACTCATTTCTCTCCTCCATCACAAAATGAACGTGGAAAGAAGCTCCACAGAGACGTTACCTGCCAGTTGGGGTTTAAAACCCATTCAAGATTCTAAGGTCGGAAGGAAAAACACCCTGAAGTTTTGTGGCTATTCGTTTAGGCTTTTTAATACATGTATTTCTGTCCATGTAAGTCCACTGCCCACATGGTATCAGAAGTGAAAGCACATATAACTGAAATCCAAGCCTCTTTTGTTCTCCAAAGAAAAACGACATGCTGGTGGTAAGCAGTGGATGCTCAGAAGTTGTTTCAAACAACACTTAGCAACTTTCTGACTTCACACATTAAGAGAAAAGCACTTTGGGAACTAATATATGTCAAAATCACATAGAGAAACTGCAACTGTTCTTCCCAAAGCTTAAAATACTGTGGCCAGCAGCTACCAGCACCACAGCCCTTCGCCATGTTCCACCCCAGACAGGAGAAAAGCAAAGAGTTTAAGAACCTGGCACCCATAACATCCATAACTCACCCCTACCACGAGCTCCACTCAACAGCTACTCAAAGAGCTGTGTTGTTTTTCTATTGATACCCCCCAAACACATCAGAAATTGAAATATTTTTCCCAAATACATACATTTAGGACATAGCTCACTACCTCAGCCTTTAATTTGGCTTTATTCTGCAGTCCACACACAAGAAAAATTACATGATACTGGACATGTTTTCACACACTAAGCTTAGTTATCTTTACAGACATTATTTAAAATTGATATTTTCATTGCATATTCAAACTTTGAGCATGTCAGGGGCTTTTAACCATAAGTTGAGCAAAACTTGAACAGAACAATACTTCTGTAAATTACCTTTTATGTTACAGGTAGAGGAATGCAAGGGAAATTTAAAATAGACACCTATGTTTCCATAAGTTAACCCTATCTTTGGAAGTTAGTGGATCCCACTTTCCCTTTTCATATTCATTATGTACTGGACAGCAGAAGAGCAGTAAATGAACCGTATTACATTTTGGCTGGGGTGAACTCACAGATAGGATGTTTGTGCTTTGCAAAAAAAGCAATTTCATTCCATGGGGAAGCACCCCCACTCCGATTTACCCCCAAACCTCTACAATAAGGGTGGTTTGATGGGGAAGGAGTCAGATCTGGGGGGGGAAAGCCGTGCTTTTTGGCCCCAGAGCAGCCCTGGGCTGGGATTCTCCAGCAGCAGGAAGTTTCTATGGGGCCTGCCGAGCATGCGCTGTGAGCCCAGCAGTCTCCCTATGTGGCAAGAGTGCAGAGGCAACAAGCAAACCAATAATCGAGGCAGAGAGCAACAAGCACCTTCCCCTCTGGATCCCTGCTGGCATCCCTCCCCTAGGCCCCCGTGCTGCTGCCCAAGGCCTTCCTGCAGCCATCACAGGGAGATCAGGGTCTGGCAACCTAACCCTTGCTGTGCTGAAGGGAGAGCAGAAGAGGAGCAGACAAGGCATCCCTCGCCTCTCCCAGCTCAGGGGGTGTCACTGTGGGGTGAGCAAGAAAGAAGCTCTGAGCCCCCATCCCAGCTGCGAGAGGAGGAGGAGGAAGGGGGGGGGAGGAAAGGATAGAGCACAGCACAATGGCTGTGTGTGTGGGG